>JBAMAW010002609.1:0-56611 GCA_037043295.1 Amiota minor
GAATATTTAACTTGAATACAATAATTTCCTTAATACTAACTAAACTAAAGAAACCTAAAGAAACCAAATGACCAAATTATTGCACAAGCATTTACTGTGAAGTGCAAGAAAAGCTGACCAAGCATCTGGGTAACGACATGTGTCGTTATTTGAAATTAATTTATTATTTAAATTAAAAAACAATAATTTTCCATAAAAAAAAAATTTCCAAAAATATACCCACTCGAACCCCACGCTATCGGGTTGCCAGTCCTACACTCTTAACCAGTAGGGAAAAAATCTGACGGTTCTATTTTGAGAATCATTTTTTGAAATTTCACTTATGCCGTGACGCACATAAAAAAGCTACAATCTCAAAATTGTGTACGTTTGTTGCTCTTTTTTAGACAAGCAAATTGTAAACTGGTTGGAGAATTTGGACCAGAGGATAGGAGACGCTTCCGACAGCGATGACCACGATGAAGGTGCTGATGGAATTGGTGCAGATGTTGGTGTTGATGTTTAAAAAACCAATGCGAAGTCAGCGCGCTGACCCGGTCAGCATTTGAGAAAATACATAGATATATGCTTTTCAACGACAATTGCAATATCGACCCAAACAATAAGGCTTATGAAGTTCAGCCTATCATAGACCACATGAATGCCAAATTCAAGCAATAGGCGAGTCAATGGAACCCTACTATGGCAAATATTCCTGTAAGCAGTTTATACGAGGAAAGTATATTCGCTTTGGTTATAAAATATGGTGTCTTACTACAAGCGAAGGTTATCTGCTCAACTTTAACTAATACAGCGGTAGAAGCAATTATAAATCCGCCAAGCCTTAAGGATTTTCAGTTACTAAACATTTATGTGAAAACATAATAACAGAAGGTTGCACTGTGTATTTATATAATTATATTTACAGTTTCAAGCTCAAGATAAAATAACTATAATAGGTACCATTCGGTCTGACCGCATAGAGAAATCTCCTCTCACTGAATGTAAAAGAGCAAACGTGGTGAATACGAAGCCCTTCAGTCCAAGCACGTTACTTTAGTTCGTTGGAATGACAACAGCAAGGTAACGGTTGCACCCAATTGCAAAGACCCAATATTCACAAAAACGTTGAGCAAATGCAAAAGGTATGACCGTCAACAAAAGAAGAGGCAAAATTATGATCAGCCAATTATTATAAAAGAATATAATCGGGAATAGGTGGTGTCGACCTATTCGGCCAACAGCTCGCGGTTTACAGAACGCAAAAACGGTCAAAAAATTGGTATTGGCCGATTTTTTGATTTTGTCTGAACGGAACAGTTGTGAATTTTTGGTTTCTGTATCGTAAGGCATATTTACAGACTTCGTTGCTGTCACATTGTGAATATTATCATTATTAACTAACATGTCACGCAGAGAAAGCCAAAGATGACTTAAAGTTTGATGGTATCCAATATTTCTTGAATTATTCTGTATTATTTCGGCTGCTGATCTCTTAAATGCGTTCTCGGATTTATACACACTGCCTTTAAATCCTCAGTATAAGATTGTGCTCTCTGCAAAAAAAAAAAACGTTTGTTTCGTAGTCCCTAAAACGAATGTCCATCTCCGAGATGATAACATCGACAACTGCTTTTAAGGACTCATTCAAACTGGAGCTCATGTTTGCCATTCTTTTTTGCAAAATGCCGACCAAGACGATTACTTTCGATAAAGTAACGTTTTTCTCTGCAGAGATTTCGTTGGTAATTTGCAAAAAAGGCTGCAATATTGGCAACACGCCTTCAAGTAGATCTCATTCTGGCATAGGTAACACCAAATCCGGCCGCAGAATCGATACGGCTGCCATAACCGCTTCTTTTAATAACGCAAGCCGTTGAAACATTTTGTGCGTGGAGTTCCATCGTGTGGCTACATCTTGCGTTAGCTTCAAGTCTGGCAGATTTAAGCGGGCCTGCGCTTCCTTCAGCTTTTTGAGACCTGTTGTGCTGCGATTAAAAAATTCAACAATTGCTTTGGCTTTTGTTAGCATACTGTCGATTTTTGCCAATGCATTTTGGACAATTATGTTGAGCGTATGAGCAAAGCAAGGAATGTGACGCCAATTGCATATCTTAGTAGCAGCAACAATGTTATTGGCATTATCTGAAACTATTGCCGTGACTTTGTTCTCAATTTTCCAATTAGCAACAATTTTTTTTTTTATAATTCGCAGAGGTTAGCGGCTGTATGCTACTCTTCAAACGCCTCACGAGCAAGCATGTAAGAGGTAAGCACAGTTGATTCCTTTTCTATGAAATGAGCAGTTACAGCCAGGCAATTCTTATTGGTCATAGAGGTCCAACCGTCTGTTGTTAAACAAACAGCAGTCGCAGCACTCAACTTTTCTTGTAAGTTGCCTAATTGCTCATCCCGCGTAATCGAGACATCTTCAACAAACTTTTTGAAGTCCGACTCTACCAAAATAGAAACAACTGAGCAAAAAAGAACAACAGAGCAAAAAAGAAACAACAGAGCAAAACAGAACAACAGAGCAAAAAAGAACATCAGCAAAATAGAATAACTGTGCAAAAAAATAGCAACTGAGAACAATATGGAACGAACATGATCACTTGCTCAGTGTGAGCAACTCCTTTTTGTTCACCCACTCATAAGCTACACAACACTACAAGGCAACTACAACTGGTGACTTCGACGTGATTCATGTAGATTAATTTTTACACACGCACAGTTTTTTTTTTTTGTTAACATGAATCAAGATAACGCTGTCGTTCCCCAAGAGGACCAAAAAGATTCGGCTGGTTCAAGCGTTCAAGACGCAGCTAATGCCGCCCCAGTGCAGTGCACAACAAGTGCAAATAATGCCGCGGCAGCGGTATGCAAAGTAACTCGATACAAGCGCTGGATTCGTGTAAAATGCTGGAATTTCGTAGGGAACTCGCTGAGACCTGGTTCCTACAAATGGAGATGTTTTTCAAATTGCGAAGGTAACCAGCGTTGAGACCAAATACCGAATGGTAATAACGGCGATCGACACGCAGACGTTGTCAGAGATGGTTGATTGTGAGGTGAACGTTCCAGAAGGGAACAAATACGAAAGTGTAAAAAAATGTATCGCTGGAATTCTTGGTAGGTCTACTCAGAGCAAACTTCACGAGCTGTTGAGTAACTTAGAACTGGGTGTAGTATGAAACCCTCCCAACTGCTACGAAAAATGTAATCGTTAGCACAGGGTAAGGCGACCGTCGAATTGCTTCGCGCTATGTTTATGAGGCAACTTCTAACTACGTTGAGTTGCATTCTGCAGGTTTCTGATGCGAACCTGTCTGAATTAGCAAAGCTGGTGGACACGATGTGGAAGACTGCGCAATTTCGCTCTGTATTGGAAATGTCATCGGTCTGTCAAAATGAGCAGGTGGCAGCTGTGAACCAAAAAAACGACTGGTAAATGCTAAAACCGACCATCTCGGATTGAGGGTGATATAACAAGCTTACTGAAATGATGCAGAAGGTGAATCAACGACCCCGTTCGAACTCTCGTTGGCAGTCTGAAGTCTGTTGCTATCACAAAAATTTGGGGACAAAGCTACTAAGTGTCAACAACCATGTAGCTACAAAGGTTGCGACAATACGGGAAACTAAATAAGCATTGGCACAGACGGACAATGACAGTAACAGTAACCCGCAAGAGCTCCGTCTACACATCTACAATAGGACAAACCATTCAAGATTCCCCATTGATTCGGGATCGGTGGTATGTGTCCTACCTCTCACTTTGGTAAAAAATGTCACTGAAGATATAACTAACGAAATGATGCTTTTCGCTACTAACGGCAGCGTAATTGAAACATACGGCAACAAAATTCTGGAACTCACCTTGGGTTTACGACGAAAATTTAAATGGTCATTCATCATTGCAGATGTCAAGGATGCCATAATATGTGCAGATTTTTTGGCGCACTATGGCTTACTGATTGATTTGAAGCAACGATGTTTACGCGACGCATCTACATTGTTAACAACGTCAGGAACACTGTAATCGACTGCAACGTTCAATATTTCCGCGGTTAACAATGGATGCGAATATGCAAAACTTCTGCAGGAATTCATCGACTTAACGAAACCAGCAACTCACACGCGAACGGACGAAGAGTGTGCTGTGGCTTACTACATTGTGGCGACTGGTCCACCTGTAGCTGAACGATCCAGAGATTTAGATGGTGAAAAACGAACAACAGCACGTGCTGAAATTGAATTTCTGCTGGAACAGGGTATCTTGCATCCTTCCTGTAGTCCATGGTCCAGTCCTATACACATGGCTTCTAAGAAGACAGGAGGCTGGATTTGTGGAGACTTTCGGAAATTAAATGCAATAATGATACTAGATCAATATAGAACTCCTAAGCTTGAAGACTTGTTTCATATGGTGCACAACAAAGATTATTTATTATTATATTCTAGAAGCTCGATTTTGTCAGAGCATATTATCAAATACCCATGGATCAAGAAGACATTCCAAGGACAGCGGTGACTACGCCATTTGGACTCTACGAGTTCACCGTCATGCCTTTCGGACTTCGCAACGCATCCAAAACTTTTCAAAGGTACGTAGATATAGTTTTCCAAGGACTAAATTTTGTGTTTGTTAGATAGACGATATGCTTATAATGTCTGACTCACACGAGCAACATGAACAAAATCTGCGTATAGTTTTCGAACGACTTCAACAACATCAATTTACAATTAACGTAAATAAATGTGGTTTTGGTCAAACAGAATGTGAATATCTTGGATTCATTATCAATGATCAAGGCTAATGTCCACTACAGGACAAAGTGGAAGCTATGGTTAATTATCCAAAACCGGAAACGATTCAGCAATTGAGAAGATTTCTAGATGTGGTAAACTATTACAGACGATGTATACATAAAGCAGCGCAAATGCAAGCACCACTTAATGAATTTTTAAAATTATCAAAAAAAAAAACAAACATTTTTCAAACATTTTCTTGAAGATCGTCAATTTGTAATTCGAACTGATCATAAGCCGTTGATTTATGTGTTGCAAACTAACTTGGAAAAAGCTTCAAATAGACAGGTTCGTCACTTATCATACATAGCACAATTCAATGCCGTCATAGTGTATGTAAAAGGAGATGATAATGTTGTTGCTGATGCATTGTCAAGGATCAATGAGATCACAATGTCATCAACTTTGACGCCAGAGAGGATAGCAGCAGCTCAAACAGACGATGAATAGCTTCAATGCCTAGTCGAAAGGAACAGCACTTCTCTTAAACTCCAGAGTGTGGTGTGACTTTGAACAAGGAATCAGATTTTGCTGTGATATCTCAACTGGAGTAATACAAGAGTCTACGTAAGGCAGCGTTCAACATGGTACATGGTTTATCGCATTCGTCAGGTCGCAGCACATGTCATTTGGTATGCGAAAAATGTGTTTGGCCTGGAATGAAAAAAGATATTTTGTCAACGAGCGAAAATCCAGCGACATAACAGATTGAAACCAGATCATCTTGATGTACCAGACAATCAATTCAGTCATGTGCACATAGATTTGATTGAATTGACAGTCAATAGAGTTTTTCGATATTGTTTAACGATGATCGACCGTTTCTCCAGATGGCCGGAAGCCATTCCAATTCCAGACATGACGGCAGACACAGTCGCCTCTGCATTTTATTCGCATTGGATATGTCGTTATGGTTCTCCACTCACGATTACCTCTGGTCAAGGTTCGCAGTTCGAATCTGCCCTCTTTACAGCTTTAACTAAGCTGGTAGGCACTGATAAAACGAGAACAACACCATATCATCCTGCGTCTAATGGGATCGTGGAGCGTATGCACCGTACATTGAAAGCCGCTTTAATGTTCGAATCAACTGTGCTGACCTCTTACATGCTTGCTTGTGAGGCGTTTGAAGAGAAGCATACAGCCGCAAACCTCAGCGAATTTTAAAAAAAAATTGTTGCTAATTGGGACGATGAGAACAAAGTCACGGCAATAGTGTCAGACAATGCCAACAACATTGTTGCTGCTATTAAGATAGGCAATTGGCGACACATTCCTTGCTTTGCTCATACGCTCAACATAATTGTCCAAAATGCATTGGCAAAAATCGACAGTATGCTAACAAAAGCCAAAGCAATTGTTGAATTTTTTAATCGCAGCACAACAGGTCTCAAAAAGCTGAAGGAAGCGCAGGCCCGCTTAAATCTGCCAGACTTGAAGCTAACGCAAGATGTAGCCACACGATGGAACTCCACGCACAAAATGTTTCAACGGCTTGCGTTATTAAAAGAAGCGGTTATGGCAGCCGTATCGATTCTGCGGCCGGATTTGGTGTTACCTATGCCAGAATGAGACCTACTTGCAGGCGTGTTGCCAATATTGCAGCCTTTTTTGCAAATTACCAACGAAATCTCTGCAGAGAAAAACGTTACTTTATCCAAAGTAATCGTCTTGGTCGGCATTTTGCAAAAAAGAATGGCAAACATGAGCTCCAGTTTGAATGAGTCCTTAAAAGCAGTTGTCGATGTTATCATCTCGGAGATGGACATTCGTTTTAGGGACTACGAAACAAACGTTTTGTTTGCAGAGAGCACAATATTAGACCCATGATTTAAAGGTCGTGTGTTCAAATCCATCGTGTTGCCTGAAACTGCCCAGACTGAGTCTGTGTGTCTATCTGCAGTATCCAATGATGAAGATGACATTTGGAATGACTTTGACATTGCATTTAATCGAGTCAGCAAACCAACCAACAACACAGCTGCAGCCATTAGGGAAATGGATAAATACCTGTCAGAGGAATATATAAGCTGGAAAGATGATCTGTTGATATGGTGGGAGCAGCGCAAAACACAATATCCCCACTTATATATATATATATTATATATGATAAAACGCTTTTGTGTAGTGGCCACATCGGTGCCATGCGAGCGCATATTTTCAAGTGCAGGGGAAACTATACACAAAAAGCGATCACTATTAAAGCCAAAAAACGTGGCAAACCTTATGTTCTTGCATAATAATATGTGAGCATGAATTATCAAGTATGTATATATTAAGTAATATTCGTAGAGCGTAAATAATAATTTTTTTTTTTCTATTTCAGGGTCAGTGTAAAAGGAAACGAAACTTTCATTTTTATTAAAGAATTCCTAATGAAGGAGGGAATAAAAATTTATTTTATTATTTTGTTTTTTAGTATGTATTGTAGTTAAACTGGATTTTTAAACTGTGATTTTTTTTTAATGTTAATACATAAATGTAAGTTAGGTTAATTTGTTAAAGTTCTCTTACCGAACTATATAAAAAAAAAAAAATTATGTTAATAATTATTATTATTATTTATAAGTATATCATCATATATCAGTAAATCATGCTGAAATATCAATTTCAGCATATGTATGTGCTGTTATCATGAGCAACTGAGCAATGTGAGCGAGTTGACTCGCTTCAAAAAAAAGAACAAGTGAACATGTTCTCCAAAGTAAGCAATACTTACCCAACACTACCCGTTACATAAAAATACCACGGATTCCTAATTTATTTGGAAGTAGTCAAGTCAACTACAGAGGCGATAACTGCTGCGCAGTCTGGTGGTATCATCTCACATTCACCAACACTGTAAAATGCATCTCCATCGTTGTGCACATTGCACTTTTCATCAACTCTAAACAAGGAGGGTTCCGTACTAGATTGGTGTTTGTATGGGAGGTACCGCCTCCAGTGGTCCGATTTGGCTGATTTTAACAAATGCACCTATGTTAAAAATGTATAGTGTCTAATTATTATTGTCATTATAAACTGCAAGCTCGAAGTTAAAACTAACTAATCGCCTTCAGCTGTATGATACAGTATATGATATTTGTACAATATATAGCTACAATACTTACAATATTAAAGTGAATATATACATAGACGACTTTGAACTAATTATCTTGTTTAATTGTTGTGTGGAATAAATTGGCTTTTTTTAAGTGTGTAGTGTAAGGCATAAATTAAATATGTGGTCTATGGTAATTTCTGCATTAATTTGGCACAGGTACCACACCTGTTGGATTTATTTACATCATGTTGATGTGTAACGATCGTGTAACCTAAACGTAATTTCATAATTTACGTTTGACTGATTCTTGATATTTGGTATTGATCTATGGATTTGGTGAATTGGTCTGCAGATTGTTTATTATTGGTTACGTCTTTGTACCAGGTTAATGTTTGCCTATTGAGTCTTTTTAAGCTTAGGGCGTTATTAAGGAGTTTTTAAAATCAGGGATGTTGTGCTTATAAATTAGTGTGTTTCTTGCTCATGCAGGCTTTTAAAGTTGAAAGTAAGCCAGAACAGATTAATGCCGTGAGAGCTTTTTATTAAGTTGATACATAACGATAGTTTCGCAGCATAGAGTGTGAAGTAAAGAGGTAATAGACCAATTTTAAATGCCATCTCTTCGTTTGATATATCGAATGAGGTGTCATGGTCTGATTTGGATCTGTCAGTGTAGACAAAACTGTAGTTCTTCTACAAGTGTTTGATTTCTAAAAATAGTTTACTGAATGTGGAGTATTGAGTGCCATTTTTGTTATACTGGCTGCTGGCTGAGTTCTGTTACGATGACATTTATTGGGAGATACCAAATTGGTTTCTTTGGTGTCACGTCCGGAGTAGTAATAACTGGGATATTGTATTTTTCACATATTTCAATTGAATTATAGATAGCTGATGGGATTTTTTGTTTATTATTTATGTTTTTTAGTTTGATAACTAATTTGTGTAGGGGGGAGTTACAAGAGAAAAATAGCCGTTTAATCAGTTTTGATGTAAGCAAGTCACGTCCTTCTGTTACAGTATTGGCTTCCATTAAGAGATTAATAACTAGCGTTGTTCGAAATGTACCAAAAACTGTTCTGACGCCTGTGTTTGAGATAATATCTATTCTTTTCAAAGAAGAAGTTGGTGCGTTGCCATAGAATGGTGAGCCATAGTCTATTTTTCATAATAAAATTGCCTTTTATACGGAGGTAAGTGTGAGGGTATTGCCATTAAATTTGAGGCTAGATAAACATTTAATGATATTTAATTTTTTAGTGAGTGAATTTGCGGGATTTCCAATGTGGTTATTCCATCTGTATTTTTGAAAAATTTGAAATTGTCTAGATTAGGCAAAAGTAACCAACCTTTTTGGAAACTCACAAAAATCATTAAAAACAAAAACAATGTATTCCAAGTTTCAACTTCTATGACAGTATTTACAATACTAGAGAAGAAAAGGCTAACGAACGAGCCGTCATATTTGAGTCTAAACACCATCAAACTGAGATCTACTCTGAGTCGACCCCATTTGAAATTGTACGAAATTCTCTTTGTGACCTCATTGACTCGTTATTGCATTCATTTAGCTCTGAAATCACAACTGTGGAAGTACAAATTATTATAAAATCACTTAAAAATAAGAAATCTCCGGGTATCGACCAAATTCCTAATATTTGCCTTAAACAAATACCTAGCAAAAAATTTTAAGAATTGTGTTAAAATTGGACATTTTCCGTTAAAATAGAAAATCGCAAAAATCATCCCCATTCCAAAGCCAGGAAAACCACCCGATAGTTACCGGCCAATAAGCTTACTATGCGGCTTTTCCAAGATCTTCGAACGTCTAACTAAAACCTGGTTAAACTTACACCTAAAAAAAAATTTTTTTTACCAACAGTCCAATTTGAATTTCGATGAATACACCCTTTTATCCAAATCTCTAAATATGTCAAGGAGAACTTGGCTCTTAAAAAGTCAGATGGCATGGTAACACTTGACATAGAAGCCGCTTTTGATACAGTTTGGCATAATGGCCTGATTTTTAAGTTCATATCCTGCAATACCCCTACTTACATTACTAAACTAATACAAAGCTTTCTAAATGATAGGTATTTTTACGTTAGTCTAAACGGAACCTACTTCAGTAGAAAGCTAATAAGTGCTGATGTCCCACAGGGTTCTGTTCTCGGATACATCCTTTATCCAATTTGATACAATAGGGTAGTTACTGGGTCGGTTATGGCATGAATATATTTCCTATTGTTGTGGCCGCAGAACCGTCTAATGTTACTTCAAATCTTGTTGGTTTGAGCGATAGGTTGTATATGAAGTGAATGCAGAGAGGGCTTCTCTTTTGCTTATTTTAAGTTGTCATTTCTGTACGTAATAATATTTTCTGTTTGGCGCTTTTAGTTTTTCTTTCCTGAGTTGTTCAAGCTTTTGATTCCTCCATGGTACATTTTTGGGTGGTTGCTGCCTGTACTTTTTGGTATTGCGAATACAATTTTGTTTATAATGCTAGCCTCTTTATTTACGTTAGTTGAAATAGGGACTTTAATTCTTAAGAATTCAGTTCGTTTTTGGAATTGATGCCAATCTGTCCTGTTCTAAATATGGGTTTATCCTTTGTTTGTTTATAATTGTTCTTGAACATAATAATTTTAATCGGGAAGTGATCGCTCTCGTGAAGGTAATCTATTATTTTCCATTCACTACAACGACTAGAGTCATATCTTACTAAAAGGTTATTCGTGGTGAGATGCAAAAATTTCACCCTTAACGAGTACCACATTAATGCTGGCATCCCACAAGGCAGTGTTCTCGGTCCGCTTTTATACGTCATTTTCACTGCTGACATACCTACAAATCCCCGCCTTTTGACATCAACCTTTGCGTATGGCACTGCAATCATCAGTCACTCACGCTGCCCCAAAAAAGCGACAAAAGAGCTAAGTGATCACTTAAAACTGCTATCGCACTGGCTAGATAATTGGCGTATAAAGTCAATCCGGATAAATGTAAGCACGTAACATTCACCTTAAACAAGAGAGACTGTCCGTCCATCATTGTTATCAACACCGCCGTACTACACTCTGCTGAAGTCACCTACGTAGGAGTTCATTTGGAAAGACGACTCACCTGGCGGAAGCATATAGAAGCCAAAAAAATTTCTATGAAATTAAAAGCCCAGTCCCTCCACTGGCTCTTAAACCCAAGATCTGGGCTAAGCCTCGAACTAAAGGTGCTTCTATATAACAGCTTAATAATGCCTATCTGGACGTACGGTTCCCAGCTTTGGGGGAACGCAAGCTCAAGTAACGTTGACGTCATCCATAGAGCCCAGTCAAAAATACTTTGTTTCTTAACAAGTGCTCCCTGGTACATTTCAAACGCGAATATCTACAAAGACCTTAACGTCCCACTAATTAAATCCGAATTGGACCAAATGAAACAGAAAAATCTTGTTAAGCTCTCGCAACATCCTAATTTACTAGCTCGATCACTATAATATATGAGTTGTCTACGCGCCTTCGTCGGAATGACTTTCCTGCCCCATAAACATGGGAGTATCTTTAGCTCACTACTATAGAAACTTTTAAATCTTCATTACTTAGTTTTTAAGATTCCTAAATTATTGTTGGGCATTGTGTTGTATGCAAAGTGATTCAATAAATAATAAAGAACGGAAAAAAAAAAAAATCGACTGAGCTTATGACAAACTCAATTTCAACAACAAAAGTGTTGCTGCAAGTGGCATCGGTTTGCGTTACGATTTTTTATAAAGTTCGCCAACGATGGTGAACATGTTGCCCCAAATGTCATGACCTGCATAACATACACTTCAGGAAGTCGTGTGGAATCGCCGTCACGCCACAAAAACTTCTGCATAGCCTGATCTTCACGGCGTACCATTATCTGATGAAACATTCCTTTTATATCACCAGAAATCGCAAATGGATGTTCTCGAAAGCGTATGAGAATTCCTATTAAAGAGTCCTTTTACAAGCATGTCATTTAAAGACACACCATCAACTTTTGCTGCTGTATCCAATACCAAACGTGTTTTCTTCTTGTTGGGATTTGTGACTGTAAAACAGGAAGAAACTCTGAGAATGATGTAACTCACCCGGCTTCAGCTTCTGGAAGTATTTCTTCTCTTGTCTTTGGATCGTGCTCATCATAAATGCCCTTAATTTCGCATCTTTGCTTCTAAGCCTAACCGTTTAAGCGCCATCGGGTATGAATCAGGTACCGACATTTTATCCTTAGCAAGCCTGTTTCCTAGCATTTCCCCTGAAATGTATTCAGCAGTTCTTTCCACTATCGATCGAACGCTCATCTTCCTTCGGATAAGATCGGCTCACGCTCAACTAAAAGAATAGCTTCATACATTTTTGACGACTATCATTGGCGATATACACAAGGCAATGGTGTTTTCTGTGGACATGTCAGCCATCCGACCAACCCATCTGTCAAGCATCGTACATTCTGGGTACGCTTATGTTGTCCAAGCCGTGGTCACCCGTCGAATCGGTAAACCCGTTCCGCTATTGCTAGCAACTCCACAACAATGGATAATGGCCAAACGTCTCACGCGCTCACTAGTGGCATGGTTGTGAACATACTTGTTGCCGAAACACTAGCGCTGTACTGTCAGACTGCATTATATCCCTAGACAAAGCTGCTCTTTAGGACCATCTGCCAAAGCCGTCTCCATTATCGCATGCAGCACCTCGAACGTTCATATGTATGTACACATTCAGTTTGTTCTACTACCGAAAGCGATTAGATGAATGAAATGGAACGACAGCCTTCCTTGCCTGTTGCATTCGCACGCACATTCGCCGGTTACAGTTATCAACACCGCACTTTTTGACTTACAGTGCAGTCAGTGCACTTCAGCAAACACGACACACGCCCCCGCAATTCTCAAACTGTCGACCATGCACTTCACAACACTATCAGATCCTATTTGCACTGAATTTATAATACCTACGCATCGCACACGACGATCGCCCATCACTTGTCGAATTTGGCCACATTGCACCACATTAGCACCAGTATCCTTTCAGTCACTTCGTTGACTTCTGTCACACAGTCGCACAGCCAATTTCAATGTGGCCAAATCAAACCATGTCTGCACGCAGGTCTCAATTTCTCGTTCCGTGCAGGGTCATGCAAAATTTGGCCTGCTCTACCAATCAGCTTCCGTTCCGTACCTAATGCATTTTGCCTACATATAGCATCCGGCATATACTGTCGAGTTTTCCACGTACCGCTTCCAGGCAAGACATTTCTGAAGCCTAATAAGGTCCTTGCTATATCCGCATCTTTCAGTAGACTGTTCATAGGTGCTGATGAACAGTCACCGCTACCAGAAAAGATTGGCAAATCTACGTCGAGCTGCAATCTGTGCTGATAGTTTGCCTGTGCAGTTCAACATATTGTGTACTTGTGAACGGTACTGCTGGTGTCACTGAGCCGGCAGAGTTCTTTTCATATGGTGCTGTCATTCGTGGTTAAAGTTCGCTCTGACGTGGCTAGTTCTGGGCGTTACCACTAACATTGTCGTTTATCTCCGTTCTGTCCATTTCCATATTGATTTATAACAGCACTCTGATGTACGGAACTTGAAACTGTCACCTGTAGCGGCGTGGTATAGATTCCAGTTTGATCAATTTCACTAATGTCAGTAGCCACTAAGGTAGTGTAAAGGAATGAAATGCCAATATCTTGGAATGCCAAGATATTTTAGAATGTTTATATCTTGGAATCCACAGATATTTCAAAATGCCAAAATCTTAGAATGTAAAGATATTTTAAAATTTAGAATGCGTAGTGCGGCGCCGGTAGAGACTTCTTCGATCACGTACTTTGAGCGTCCAATTTGAAGAAAAACAAGCAATTAAATTTGTTATTACTTTGCTTTATTTATTCCAGTGTACAAAGATGATCGCTAAAATCTATTAAAGTTTATAACGTTCTTCTAATACATGCATGTGTTTGTTGCTTACTTACATTTGTGCCCGCTTGTCTCTCGTTCACTACCTGTCGTTTCTCTTGCTTGCATTCGACTGAGCTTATGACAAAATAAGGTACTAATTTCAAGTCACAACGAGTATGAAAGCAAAAGAAACAAACAAAATAACGGAGATAGCACAGTGGGCACAAAGCGAACATTAGTTTATTTAATTTGCGTCGCAACAGATATGTTGCCTTTGTTATTATTACATTTATTCCTCCTATTGATAATTGATCAGTACTCAGTGTACGCACATGAGTATGGTTCTCTTCATTGTCTTCTCTTTGTGTCTTATGATCAAGTTGGGTCACGATTAGTGTGTTTCGTTGTTTATGCTTTGCTGCTACCCAAATTTAGTGTTGTTGTTCTTATTGCATTATTTGTTGGGTTGACAAACAAGAAGGTTAAGTTAATTGAAATTGAGCTTCGGTCGGTTTAGCTGGTAATTTTGTTAACTGCAGTTTGTATATAACTATATTAAATAATGCAACAAAAAACTGTGTACACATTGCGATATTTCTTAATTCATTAATTTTTAGTTTTCCAACTATTATTTACCATTAATTACTAGTAGCTACAAATAACTTGTTTTAGTCGGCAAGCGTTTTGGGCTTGTGTTTTCAAAAAAATATTTCTTTACATATAGCTTTCTTTTTCAGTACTGTAAAGAATTGACTTCTACGAGTTACTTGGCTATTTAATATTAGTTTAATGACTTGATGAGTATGTGTTTCTAGGAATAAAAACAATAAGATCTTTTAGTTTGTATGAGTTTTTGGTTTTATTTGGTTTGCACAAAATATTTGAGTATATATATTTGCTGTTTAATATTGGTTTAATAACTTTGTTAGTATATATAAAATGCCTCGAAGAAGATCAAATCTCTCACGATACAG
Source organism: Amiota minor (assembly GCA_037043295.1). Taxonomy (NCBI): domain Eukaryota; kingdom Metazoa; phylum Arthropoda; class Insecta; order Diptera; family Drosophilidae; genus Amiota; species Amiota minor. Next base: position 14,735 of record JBAMAW010002609.1, read on the forward strand.
CAGAAATGCTCCAATGGTGAGATTAACTCAATCATGGCTATCGCGTGATTATGAGACTATTATTTTTTAAATGTTTATCGTAAGTATTCTCGATATAATTACTACTAAAAACAAACAATATTATATCTATGATAAGTTAATTTACGTACTAAGTCTGTAGACGAGCTCTCAAAATACTTATTCTAAACTTAAACTTCTATGTGTCCGTTTCAGAAGTTATTACTATATTTCTTATCTTCTAAATATTCAATTTAACTGTGTTGCGTAAGTCTGAGATATTCAAAGAAATTAACATTATTGCGTAGGTCAACAAGGAGAGATCTGGTTATTTATATTTTCTAAGAATTAGTTACGCTTCATTCGAATCTATAGGAGGCGCTCTGAAATGGAGAAAGAAACCAAATGGAATTTGCTGTTCAGGTGGAAAAGTGCTTTTTGAAAATTTCCAAGAATCTCCCACTTTATTAACCCACTACTAAGTGGTGAACATCCACAGTCAAAACACTTCATACAATTCTGCATCCTTTGAGGCAAGACAAATTACAGAGGGACCATTTATGACGATTATGAAGGTGCAAGGTCAAGTTTACCACCTTTCGTGATCTTTATTTGCCCAAAATGATCCTAAATTTCTACAGGTTTATTTTGTATCAAATTACAATGAAAACGTAAATAAACGGAATCAAAACGTTTCATATCTGAATATCAAATTCTCATATCTCAAATTCTGGATATGTTGCATCAAGAAAATCTATACGTGAGAAACTTGACTGCATTCCACAGGGTCAAAATAATGTTTACAAGTTTTTTATTATAAGTTCCGCCGAAGCAAAGTTGACTGGCTCGTTGCCCAGAGGTTAGTGTGCCGGGCTGATATCCCAAGAGTCGCTGGTTCGATTCCTGCTCAAGGCAAGTCTGGTCCTGCACTTTTCTAATTTCTTCCTTTTCTTCTTTACTTTCCCCTGAGCTGAAGGCCTCTGTCGCTATTGCTCACATTAAATACTAGGTTATAATTTGTAATTAAAATCTTAATTCCAATAAATAAAATAAGTGATTAGAAAATCGTGATTAAGGCGGATTTGTGTAAGTATGCTATGCTGACATCATTACCCACTTCTCTAATAGTGATTCAACGTTTATTCATAACAATTTTCTTCACTGCTTCAACGTTTTCATCGATTGTTGTCGTCCAGGTCAGCCATCGTCATTAACATCTTCTTTTTGAAGAGATTGTACTACTTATAAATTTTTTTCTTTTTTTTTTTTCTCAAGGTAGACTCGGAAAATACCACAGACAACATTTAAAGTATTTTGGAGCTCTTAACTTTATAGTTCACAAAAAAATTTAATACAAATTTTTTGATCCATTTTTTTGCAGTAGGCAAAAATTGAAGACAAGCCAAAACACGTGCAAGCAAAAATAAACTAAACATTCAAAATGGCCGACATTGAAGCACAAGAGAGGGAAATAAGTACCAACATTTTTTTTTTTTTTTGTTTTTGTTCCCGATTGGATATGTACTGTTGTTTGCCTACATCTTATATCTTAAATATAAAAGAAAACACTAAGTACATTTTTAACAATAAGAGGGGAAAAGGCAGTGGACAATATCGAACATTTTCGAATTGTCTCTTGAATAATGATACTGGGTGTCTTAGGCCTCATTTTTGAGAGCTACTTGCGGCAGGCCAACAACCGCAAGATGCCTCTCAGCGCCACCCGTAACCTAAGTTAGGTCAGATCGACTGGTCTGCTTCGTTTTAAGCGTCTACGTCTAGACAATTCGTGAGATGGAAGGTCTGTTATTTCTAGATTAGTATGTCGCTCTAATGTTTTGTGGTACCTCCTGCTAGCATTAATGATTTCTTCCTGAATCATAGTTACGCCGAGGTCTTTGTGAATTTCATAGTTAGATATAAACCAGTTCGCATTAACTATTGATCGAAGTATTTTTGATTGTTGACGCTGAATGATGTTAATGTTAGTTTTCTTGGCTGTACCCCATAATTGCATGCCGTACGTCCATATAGGCTTAATTACACTATTATATATTACCAATTTCCCATTAGTTGATAACTTAGATCTACTGTTAAGAAGCGGGTATAGCTGCTTAAATTTTATTATTAGTTGATCTCTTTTTTTTGGATATGATGTTTCCACGTCAGTTTACTATCAATATGCATGCCCAGGTACTTTGCCACATTGCTTAATGGAATGTCAGTACCTTTAATTTTTAATTGTCTTGGCTGATAAGCTGTCCGTGTTGTGTATATCACTTGCGTCGTTTTTAGTTCATTCACTTTTATTTTCCATTTATCAAACCAAATGCAAGCTTTGTCAAGAATATTCTGCAGCTTAGTTGTTGCTACAACAAAATTTTTATGGGAGTACATTAGTACTGTATCGTCAGCGAAGGTAGCCACCATTGCCGAGCTATCTCCTGGAGTTGGAATGTCTGATGTGTATAAAGTATACAACATAGGACCAAGTACGCTTCCTTGAGGGACTCCTGCTCTTATTTGTCTTAGCGTAGAAGATTCATCCTTACATTTAACGTAGAAATAGCGAGAGTCAAGGTAGCTTTTAATGATTTCAAATAGATCAGTTGGAAATACGGTCCTAATTTTACTCAGTAGGCCGTCGTGCCAGACTTTGTCGAAGGCCTTTTCTATGTCCAGAAAAACACCAACACAGAACTTTTTTTCATCAAGGTCCTTTAAAATTTTGTGAGTTACTCTGTGGACTTGCTGAATTGTGGAGTGACTTTGTCTAAACCGGAATTGGTGGTCAGGTATGATTCTGTTCACATCTAGTATTGGTTGTATTCGGTCAAGTAGGAGACGTTCAAATACTTTAGAAAGTAAGGGCAATAGGCTGATTGGTCTGTACGAGGACGCCTTGGTTGGATCTTTGCCCAGTTTGGGTATGGCTATTATTTCAGCAACCTTCCATAAAGATGGGTAGTGCTTTAGTCTTAATATCGCATTGAACAAATTCCTAATAAATACGATTGCCTTCGCAGGGAGCTCTTTGAGTAACTTTCCAGTTATTTGGTCATAACCTGGCGTTTTTCTCTGACTAGTGCGCTTTTCAATACAGTGCCTGACTTCATTGCTTGAAATCATTTTTGTACAGTATTGTGGAGATGGAGTCCTGTTGTACAAATTGGTGTTACCATTAGATTGATTGGAAGTAAAAGCCCTTTCATAATAGTCTGCCAGTAGTGATGCTTTGTCATAGTTGGTTCTAGCCCAAGTCCCATCCGAATTTAAAAGTGGCGGCTGGTGGAAGGTGCGATTTGTGAAGTGCTTAGCAGCCTTCCATTATGAGTAGTTAGTGTCAGATGTCGGCGATAATGTTTTTGTATAATTTACAAATTGTTCATTTTTAAAATTCCTTAGACGGTTTTTCAGATCTTTGATTTCTTTGTTAAGTTTAGCTTTGTCATTTGGATCTCTCGTCCTTTGCCAGATCTTATGCAGTTTGTTTTTGTTCGCGACTTAAATTTTTATTGAACGGGGGAAAATATAGTTGTCCACTTTTGGATTAAGATCAGGCGTTGCTCTATTAGCTGCTTCGTTTATAATGTCATTCAAGTATATCACTGACTTTTCAATATCGTCAGGTTCTTTAAGAGGTACATTTACTGTGAGGCTATTGTCAATAAATTCTCTGTACGCCTCCCAGTCAGTTCTGAAATTATACATTTTGCACGCGGGTTGATCTTTTTTTATTGCGCAACTATATTCAACTTGTATTGTTGAATGATCGGAAGAAAGTTCAAGTCGGGAGTCAATTTTGAAATGTGTTATATTCATGTTTTTTAATATACAGAAGTCTATTAAATCCGGTATTTTAGTCCGATCTGTTGGCCAATATGTGGGTTCACCTGTACTCAAGTGCATCCCCCCAATCGTTTGAATTGCACTTAGCAAGTTTTTCCCTTTGGTGTTTGTCAGCCTTGAACCCCAGCTTACAAGTACCAACATAACGCCACAAAATAAAGCAAAAATCGAATATACGTAGCCCACGTAAATTCAAAATTTTCAATATGATTGGAACAGATATCGTAAAAATGTATTTTTCAGGTCAACAGTCCGACGGTGTCGGAATTTATCGCCCACCTACTTTCTTTCTGAGTGTGTACCGAAAAATTGGGGCATTACAACAAATTGGATACCTTAAAACCTTCTTGAAGAAAAATTACATATACAAGTATGTATATGTCGGGAGCGGTAAAGAGTGAGACAGGTCAGGAAGGATTTGATTGGTTAAATAAAGATCAAAAAGCGTTAGCTATGATTACGTTAAGTCTAAAGTCCTCTGAACTATGCTACGTCAAGGACTGTGAAACGTCGCTCCAAGCATGGGACGAGTTGAAGGTTGCCCATCGATTCATTGGGCCAGTTCGCAAAGTAGCATTATATTGTACAAAAAGCATCTGAGTATGCGCCTGGCAGAAAATCAGAATATATCCAATTATTTAGTTGCATTTAGTGAAATTCCTGACTAGCTTAAAGGTGTTGGAATCGACATTAGCGATGAGCTACGAGCTATAAATTTGCTTTCAAGCCTTGAAAATTTTGTTACCGCCATCGAGACGCGCGACAGTCTAACGTTTAAGTCTCAATATTAAATTGCATGAAGAAGGTGGTGCTGTCTGCTCCAGCACTTTTCGAACACAAGTACCAAAAGTGATGCAAAGAAAAATGTGCGTAAAATTGTGCGCTACCAATGCGGAAAGCGCGGGCATATAAAAGCGAATTGCACAGCAAAGATAACATCAAAAAATGAACAGGAAAACACAGGAGCGGAACATAAGCAATGTAGTTTGCTGGGCGCTTTGGACGCAAAAAGTTTTAATCGCATAAAGTGGTGTTTGGACAATGGCGCAACTAGTCACATGTGCTGTGAGAAAGACTTGTTTAATAAATTGAAAAACAGTCAGAGCTAATTGGATTAGCTAGCGACGGAGGGAAAAGACAGAGTTCTGCACGCTGAACTTATTAAACGTACTGTATGTGCCACAACTAAAAGGAAATTTCATGTCAGTAAGTCGAGCTGTAGAAAATGATTGTGTTATGCATTTTTTGGAATAAATATGCAACAGTTGTTCAAAAGAACGAGTGCATTTTGAAAGCACCAAAAATGGGAAACCTGTACATTGTCGAAAGCAAATCAAACATATGTTATGCTGCGGTTGCTGTTAATGAGAAAGTATGGCATCAAAGATATAGTCATCTAAACTACGGCAGTATGGCGAACATTGTTATTATACAAATGGTCCGCGGGATGGAGAATATTATTAAGCAAGATACACGAACAGCCTTTTGCAAATATATCCGAAAACAGGGCGAATAATTTTCTTGAGCTGGTGCACACGGATGTGAGTGGTCCTTTTGAAACCAGATCGCTTAGAGGTTCAAAGTTTGGAGCGCCAAACTGGCAGGAAAATAAAATGCATTCGTATTGACAACGGGGGTGAATATGTTAATAAAACAATCTCAGCATTTTTCAAGCAAAAAGGTATTGGTCGGCAACTAACAGTATTTACCACAAGAGAACGGTGTTGGGGATAGTGCAAACTGAAAATTGGTTGAGATGGCGAGATGTACGCTGGTGCTGTCGAGACTTGGCGAATCCTTGTGGGCTGAAGCAATTAATACTGCAATATATATAGCTGAAATCGATCTCCCATGAATGCGTTGCCGTATATGACACCAATAGAATCATGGACGTGTCAGAAGCCATGTATCAGCCATTTGAAAGTTTTTGGTTCTGTTGCAGCTGCGCTCGACAAAGGACATAATAAGAGCAAGTTTCAAGCCAAAGGCAAGGAATACCGGATGGTCGGGAATTCAAGTAGGGCCCAAGGTTATAGGCTATTTGATACTGAGGAACAAAAGGTGGTTGAAAAAAGAGAAGTAACTTTCGATGCAACAGAGTGTACAAATAAAGCGTTACCGAAAGACAACGATAATGTCAAAGGCACAAGCGATGTAGATGATACAAACGAAGTCAGCTCGAGCAGCAGCAGTGATGATTTTGAAAGCGCAGAAGACAATGACGTGGTGCGGGTAGGAGCCGGGAGACCAAGGTTGATTTGGACAGATAAACCTGGTTGTCCATTGATGCAATTCAACATTCTTAGCGCTTTGGTCACTGGTGAAGTGCGAATACCAACAACGTCCAGTAAGGTAAGGTAAGTAAGTAAGAAAGTAAATAACGAATATGCCGCGAAATGCCATGAAGCGATGCAAAAGGAGTACATTGCTTTGATGAAGAATAATACATGGGTGGAAACAGATTTGCTTAAAAACCAGCAAGTTATTGGCTGTAAATTGATGTACAGCGTGAATGAAGCGCGGAGCAAACGGAGAAATACAGAGGTTCAAGGCACGGCTTGTGGCACAATGTTGTGCACAGCGATACGGCGTAAACTGCCAAGAGACTTTTCCTCCAGTATGCCGATTGAAAATCTACGATTAGGGCTGGCGCTGGCAGCAGAGTTACAGTTGCATCTACACCAAATGGACGTATGCACGGCTTACATAAATAGAATGATCAATGTGAACGAGTTGACGTTAAGGCGTATCAATCAGTTATCGGAGAGTTAGTGTGGTTAGCATTGAAAACAAGGCTGGATATTTTGCATTCCGTGGCAAAATTGGCACAGCGTAACCAGGATCCACACAGTGAGCACCTCGCTAGAGTAACTACACTACAAAAAGTGGGGCAGGTGTTTGTCGGATTTGTGGACTCTGACTGGATGGAGCTTGGGTCGATCGCAAGTCGTATACTAGCTACGAATACTTTATGGCAGGGAGTCCGATATCCTGCAATTCGGAAAAACAGCGCAGCGTAGCACTCAGTTGCACCGAGGCTGAGTACATGGTATTAACAACGGCATGCCAAGAAGCTGTAGTTCTACGAAGGTTGATAACAGAAATCGGGTGTGGCGGTGAGAAAAGTCCCACAACTTTGTACGGTCACAATTTGAGTGCAAAACAGATGGCAAAAGTCCTTTGCATCATGGCAGATCAAAACACGTAGATATATGTTACAAAATTAATTAATTAAATAAAGGAAAACAATACCCAAAGTCGACTGTAGACTGTATACACAAATTTATTTGTTACCTTAGCAAGTAATGAACATCGCGTAATCTTGAACAAACAACAACTAACAAAAATTACGTGATCTTAAGCAAAGCAAAACTTAAACGAACGGAACAAAAGTAGCAATTAAGAATAAAAAAAAAAAAAAAAATGAAAGCTCAATAAAAGCTTAATGTCATCGAAAGCTTCATGTGAGTGAGACCTATTAACAAATTATAGCTTAGACTAAGAATATAAATCCAAAGAAAACGAAAACATAAACAAAACAGCGTTCCTAAACATACCGACTCACCTGAACGATTGTTCAGCACAATGGTAATACGGCAAGATTTGCAACTGGGCGTTTAAAAATTCCTTGGGTAGTTTTAAGTGACACAACTCGAACCTTGTTGTCGTCACCTGTAAACACCTTCTCAACACGTCCAACTACCCATCGGGATGGTGGTAGGTTCGGTTCTTTCAAAACAACAAGAGTACCTGGAGTTACATTTGGTGAATCAGTTTGCCATTTTGTCCGCTGTTGCAGAAAAGTAAGGTATTCCATGTGCCAATGTTTCCAAAACCCTTGTACTTTCGATTGTATCTGTTTCCAGCGCTGCAATCGATTTGGATTTGTGTCTAATAATGATGGCTCGGGTATAGTAGAGTAGGCTTCTCAAATCAAGAAATGTGCAGGGGTCAACGAGTCCAGTTGATCGTCTCCGGCGGCACAGATGGGCTCGGAGTTCAATACAACACTGATTTGTGTTAGAAGTCTTTGATATTCCTCAAATGACAATACGTTACTGCCAATAACGCGACGAAAGTTTAATTTTATAGATTTTACACCAGCTTTCCAAATACCGCCAAAATGTGGTGAAGAAGGTGATATGAGGTGCTATGTAATACGTTCAGCTGCTATTATATTTGCGATGTGTTCATCATTAGCCTGTTTTAATGCCAGTTGTTGAAACTTATTTAGTGCTCGTTTACTGCCATGGAATGTGGTGCCGTTGTCAGAGTACATATCAGTTGGTTTTCCACGAATGCTGCTCAAACGGTGAAGCGCAGCAATAAATGTATTAGACAAGAAATTGCTCACCAATTCGATGTGAATAGCTCTAGTTGATAAGCAAAAAAATTGCAAAATATGGCCTGCTGTGTTTTGGATTTGGTCCCTTGGTCTCTTTTATAGTATATGAATCCGTATAGTCGAGGCTACAATGAAGAAAAGCTCGATGTGGTTGAACTCGTGGTGAAGGCAAGTTGGCCATCACTGGTACGCTTGTAGTTTGCCTCCACATGAAGCATTTTTACGTCGGTCAACAACACTTCGAATAATGTTCCGCACGTCGAGAATCTACTACTGTTGGCGCGTGAACACGAGTGTAGACTCTGCTCCAGAATGACGATGGACTTCATGAATATGTCGAATAAGAAGCAGTGATATAGGTGATGTCCTTGGCAGAATAATTGGGTGTTTAACATCAACGTTGACAAAAGAGTGCTGAATGTAACCACCCACACGCAATAGTCCTGAGCCATCAATAAACGGTAGTAGTCTTATTAGTTTTGGCTTAGTATTCAACTGATGGCCCTCCATCAACAATTTATAATCTGATAAAATTCTGTTTTTTGAATAATGCGTAGAATTGAGAATCTGGTAATTTTCAGTTCACATAATGTTAAAAATGACGATTGTTGCGCATAGTTATTGCATTTGCGACAGATGTTAATAAAACGCAGCCAGATGGCTACGGATCTTATCAGTCGAGTCCAAGATGATAGTCTGTCAATCAGTTCCACAAACCTTCCGTGCTTCCGTGTTGCGATGTGTACATATGCCCCTTTTGTTTCACTCAAAATAGAAGTGTCTGAAGGGTTTACTCCGTCTAATTTCAATTTAGGCCAAAAGTGTTGTGATTGTGATAACCACTGACGTCCTGACCACCAAATTTCGTGTTATAAGATTTGATGTAGAAAGTCCTCGCAAAGCACAATCTGCCGGGTTGTCTTGCGAGCGCACGTGATGCCAAACATTTCTGACGTAAGTGCCAAAATTTGATTTTAATTTCTGATGATTTGACGAGATTCAGTAATCTTGTTGCCAATACTGCAGCGTTTAATTCCAGTCGTGGGTTCGTATGGGTGGGCCACTCGTGTACGTGAAGCAAGTAATCTGATAATTTATCCATCCTGCGTTGATATTCGGCTATATACAAGCGCTGTGCAGGCAATTGCTGATCCATCGCAGAAAACATGTAGTTCTATTGGTTACGTAGAACAAGCAATGTATCGCTGGACTTGAACCCTTGCCAACTGTGGTAGGTCTTGCATGTAGATACGCCACCGAGTACAGAAAGCATCAGGAAGTTCGTCATCCCAAATTGGAGAATGACACCAGGTTTCCTGAAATCATTCGCTCCGTTTTTCTGTGGTCAAAAAAGTGTTTTTTTTTTATTGAAAAAAAGTAAAAAATACATCATTCAAAGTATTGTCTGCCAAAAGCGACTACGTTTTTCCATCTCTGTAGTAATTTTCGAATACCATCTCTAAAAAATGAGTCTTCTCTGGCCTCGATCCAATCATTGAGCCATTTTTCGATTTCTTCAAAAGACCCGAACCGGTGACCCCCCAAATCGTTTTGCATCCATCGAAAAAGCCAGTAGTTGGAAAGACCAACATATGCAGAGCATGACGTTTGAACCGTGGATGTTTTGCTTTGGCGTCGATGTAGACGATGATGGAACGGGTTCACCAGGCTTGACATAGTATTTTTTCTTCTTGGGGTTATCGTAGTATATTGTTGTGTGCTCATGCAATTATATGTATGTATCAATATGTAACACTTTGTTGCATATATAAACATAATATATAAACCACTTATGTCAGCGCACATTTCCAATTCTAAGGAAATATGATCGAACACTTCAATCATTGACTGACATAACGCTCAAACCGTTTATGTCAGCACACATTCCGATCCCACGGAAACATGATCAGCCACTTCAGGCATTGACCGTCGTACACGATTATAATGCGCTTGCAGAAGATAAGTAAAGTACATCGCCACAAGCTCGTGTACACATACACACATATACATATTGCATAAACACAATATAGCCTATTATCCTTAACCATATAAAAGAGCATGTAAAAAATAAGAGAATACAGTCTCAATATCCATTTTTCATCTCCAGTCAAAAATCCTTTCCTGTGGTGTCTTTCAAGAAGCAGTTGCGAAGCGAAAAATCGCCTTTCGACATCTCTCGGCTTCAAGTCATATGGCACCCAATATCCTTGCTTTTAAGAAAATCTTAATTGTTTTAACCGAACGGAAATTGCTGACTGAGCCACTCCCAACGATTCTGCGAGTTCAGTTTGCGTTTGGCACGGATCTTGATCCAGTAAAGCCTCCAATTCCTCATCTTCAAACTTTTTGTGTTGGCCAGGACGCTCTTTGTCTTCGACATTAAAATCATCACTTTTGAAGCGTCCACTCTCTGCATGACTTATCGGTCGTCGCAGATTCACCATAAACTTCTTCAAGCATTCGATGGGCTTCAGCTGCACTTTTCTTCCCATTAAAAAAGAAAATCAAAACTTCCCGCAAATGCTGTTTATTTAACACAAATTAGGACATTTTCGAAGAGGCAAAAAACAGTGTTGTTGTCAGAAACAGACGCTGATGCAGCGTTCCTAAACAATATACGATATCATTTTATAAGCAAAATTGTTAACGAAGGATAGATTGTATTGAGTTACACTCCAACTATGAAATGATAGCAGATATCTTGACTAAGAAGCTGCCAAACAATAAGCATGTTAAACTTATAAAAAAAAATTGAGTTTGATGTAAACAAGCTTGCATTGAACTGCTGCTGACCTCTCCACAGTACCTGCTAAAGCACTACACTCCTTTGTACCATAACGTCTGCTAATGCAATTAATATGCAACGCTTACTTTATGATAGCTTTGTAGCGCATTTACTTTTCGACATTCATGACAATCTACTAATATGTCAGACCCAGCACATCTAAAACAATTAATTTTATGTTCTTTCATCGTCGCATTCTTATAAGAATTTAAATGGGTGTTTGGCTATTTACGACAAATATACTGCACCTGTCTTGGATACTGATTGTGTCAAGGTTTCAGTTCGACAGGACAAAAAACAAAAAAGGTTTTTTAATAAGAACCTGAGCTTTAATGGTGGATTTGTTTGGGAGGTACCCCCTCTAGTAGTCCGATTCGGCTGGCTCCGACAAATGTACTGCGTATGGTAAAAAGAAAGATTCCTGATCATTAGCTCAAAAACTATGGGACTAGTTCGCATACATACAGAAGAGCATACAATCGAGCTGATCAAGAATATTTATACTTTATGTGGCCTCTTTTGTCTCCTTCTGCCTGTTACAAACTACATGACAAACTTATAATACTATTCAATGCGCAAGGGGTGGAGGAGAGAAAAGTTAATTAGTCCAAGCAGACAAAAGTTAAGGTGTATTTGTGAGTTTACGAATTTTGTAGACTAAAAGACTGTTAATTTTAATTTTAACTTTTAGTTTGTTGATCATTATCATCATCATGTTGTTTGTTGATCATTATGTTTGCAAAACTTAATCCTTTCATTTTTATTTATTTATATTTCTTGCGTGGCTGGACAAAGCAAGTATTTTATATTTACACAAAACAAATTAAAATGGGCCAAGTGCGAGTCAAACTCGTACACAGAGGGTTCCGTACCAGATTGGGGTTTGTTTGGAAGGTACTCCCCCTAGTGGTCAGATTTGACAGATTCCAACAAATGCACCGCGCCTATATCAGAAACTTATAGTGTATAAATTTCAATAGTCCAAAAACCAAAAAGTTTTTCGAATAATTTTTCAATATTCTTTTTGTTTTTTCTCATTCCTAGATTAATTTCTTGGCTTGAAAATGATTTGTAGCAATACTTCGTTCAAGAATAAAAATTCATTTGATTTTGATTCTCAACGGGCCGTGCATTGTTGGTTGTGTGATAATATTTGCCATCTAAAATGTGCAGGACTGACGGGTTGTTACCATGACAGGATTCCAAGCAGAACTAAAAGAGTCTGTGGCAGATTGACGAGGTCATGCCCGTCCTGTTCTAAGAATCAGATTGAATTTTCGTGAATGTATCGTAGTGTACGTGACAAATTTATCAAGCTGAATATGACAGTTAAACAACTTGTCTTAGATTTTGATTCGGATGTGGACTTACTTAGTAAGTATCAATCAGTTCGATTCACCTCCTGCCCTTCTCTTATTGACACCTGCTCCATTGATTAACCCTACCCCATTACCTACTACTACTCAAGATCCCGAGATTATTACCCCTCCTACTAATACTACCTCAATTCCTATGCCCATTGTTTATCCTTATCTACATCCAATACTCCTGCTTTAATTTCCCATATTCCTAAGCCTATGTCAAGGGGCCCAGTATCACAGATGGGTCCACCTGTCGATCAAGTATGTACCTCTAAGCGGTCTAGACCAACTTCTCCAACAACATCCAATACGGGGAAGGATAATGCTGATATAGCATCTACTTCCAAACGGTCTAGACCTGCTTCAGATTCCTCGTTGAACACTGAGGTGGACAACAATGGTAATGTGTCCACTAATGGTCATACACCCCTTCCTTTGTCGGTACCTGAGCCCATATTGGCATCTGTACCATTACCTTCATCTAACTTGACTTACTCCAATTCAACACCTGTTCTTACTGTAATTGCACCCCGTCGAAATGTTTTCATTTCTAGGTTGGCAGCAGATTGAACCTGCGAAGATATTTTTTCTTATATCGACGCCAGAATAAATGTTAAGGCCAATGTTCAGGAATTTAATTTCTCGAACACACGTGACATTGCCTCTTTCAAAATAAGTGTTCCGGACGATATTTTTGCTACTATTTGTGATGCAAATTTTGTCCGGAGCATATTCTTGGCCATAAATTTAAACTTCGACGTAAAAAAGTTCGACCATCTGCTACTGTGCTTTCTACAAGTTCAATTCCACTTTCCAACACTATCTCAAAAAAACTAGTTTTGCTTCTGTTAACTTTTCTATTCAATATTAAAATGTTAGAAATCTCCTTACTAAACTTAACATTTTGTATAGAGATAGTTAGTCGTTTGAAGCTGATGTTATAGCGTTTTCTGAGACTTGGCTTAACTCTGGTATTCTTAGCAATGAAATTTTAGCTCAGACTTTGTTACATTTAGGGCAGATCGACCTATTTGCCGCGATGGCGGTGTCCTCTTCGCTGTTGCATCTTGCCTGCGATCTGAACCTGTTAATTTGAACTGTCCACCTAATATTGAGTTTATTTGTGTGAAATTATTGTTGCCTCATGAATCTGTCTTCATATCATGTTCTTATATTCCACGTAATTCCAATTTGGAAATTTATTTCAGTCACACCAATGCTATTAACTCAGTTAATAAAATTCTTCGAGACCGTGAATCACTTATCGTGCTAGATGATTTTAACCTCCCACACATTTCGTGGTCCCTTTTCGATACCTTGAATTATCTAGTTCCTTCAGCGCATCAGAATTTCTTGCACACCCTATTTGACCAGTCTTTATTTCAAATGAACTCTATTTGATACTTGATCTTCTTTTCAGTAATGATTCTATTGGTACTTTTGTTTCAAGATCCCAACCTTTATGCCTTCCTGAGGATTCTTACCATCCAACAATGGAAATATCCCATTCTTCTTCTGCCCTCTTTCTGCCTCGAAATCTATATGTTACCGGCGGTTTTGTTTTCTCAAAGTAAACTTTGCCCAATTAAAAACAATCTTTCTTGGAGCTGATTGGTCCTTTCTATATAATTGCAGTGATATGATTACTGCTATAAATTTTTTCTATGCAACGGTTTTTAATATTTTCAATACCTATGTCCCCTTTAACGTTTGTTCTAAAGTATCCTTTTACGAAAAGACTTTCTAACCTGAAGAACATTAAGTCGAGGTTTTAAAAAAAAGACAAGAGTACTGGCTCTTCTATTGCTTTTGCGAATTTTTGTGTGGCTCGGGCTAATTTTCCTTCTTTAAATAGCCTTTGTTACAATAAGTACCTCTCTCGTTGTTGGCTGCAATCTTCGCGTGACCCTAAGCAGTTTTATAACTTTGTGAATTCAAAGCATCTTCTTCATTTCCCTCGTCGATATATCTAGTTGACGAACAAGCCTGCAGTCATTTGGGTATTGCAGACCTGTTCGCAAAATTTTTTCAATCACTTATTCTTCTCAAACATTTAGGTATTTCCGATCGTTATTCATATCCCATTTCCCAATGTAATCACAATTTTTCTCCTGTAATTGGTGAGGAGTGTCTTCTTACCAATTTAAAATCTTTGAAATCTATTTACTTACTCACCCGGTCCTGACAAAATGCCTAGTTGTGTACGTAAGTACGGTGCTGAATCTTTATGTAAGCAGCTTCTGAAACTTTTCAATTTATCACTTCAGAGTGCATGTTTTCCTTCTATTTGGAAGGAATCCTTTATAGTTCCCCTACATAAAAAAGGTGACAAATCTGACATATCCAATTACAGAGGTATTGCAAAACTTTCGGCAATTCCAAAGTTGTTTGAAAAAATTATTACTTCAACCCTTTATCACCCTGTAAACTGTAAATCTATTATATCTCCGTGTCAACACGGTTTTATGAAGAAGCGTTCACCTACTACCTTGAGTTTACATCTTTTGTACATCTTGGTTTCAGGGAAAAATTTCAAAATGATGTGATTTACACAGATTTTAGCAAAGCATTTGACTCTGTAAATCATGATCTGCTATTACATAAGCTTGACCTTTTATGTTTCCCGCAACATCTTCTTTATTGGATTTCTTCCTATTCTAAAAATAGAATTCAACGAGAGTTATTCAACTTCACTCTTTCTAATCCGGTTGTCGTCACTTATGGTGTTCATCAAGGAAGCCATCTTGGCCCATTATTGTTCAATTTGTTTATAAACGATCTTCCTCTATCCTTGAAATACTCTCGTGTTCTGATGTATGCTGATGATGTCAAACTCTGCCTATCGTTTAACAATCTAACCTCACTTCAATTTCGGTGTTTATGTAATCTTCTTGTGCTAAACTGCGCTAAATGCATGTAGATGACGTTTCATCGCAAGAGACCTCATTTAGCTTCTTATACGATAGACAATAATTCATTGGCACGTGTTTCTACTTTCAGTGACCTTGGAGTGATTTTTGACCCTAAACTAAGTTTCAACCCTCATATTTCATCAACTATTAATAAAGCTGAGAGTATTTTTAGCTCTATTAAAAGATGGTCTGAAGAATTTAATGATCCCTATACTACCAAGATTCTTTTCATCACTCTAGTCCGCCCTGTACTTGAATACTGTTAGTGTATCTGGAGCCCCCAATATAAAAAACATCCGCTTTGAGTCTATAGAGAAGCAATTCCTTCTTGGTGGCTTAAATTGGTATCCCAGTGTACGTTTGCCTTTATACTTTACCAGGCTTCTTCTTATAGATCTCCCATCTAGTCTAGTCGTACATCTAGAAATTACGTTCCCTTAGCTTTAGGTACGTGCACAACTAACTATGCCCTACATGATCCTTTCCGAGTTTTATGCACTCTTTATAATAAGTTCTATCACGTCCTCTCGCCTGAGATCTCGCCGTCTGTGCTTAACATCATCGTCCTTCGTTGGCTTCGGGAATTGGAACGAACTGCCACCAGATGAAGTGGACATCGCTCATTGGCTCTCACATCATTTCTGTCTCTGACTACAATTGGCTGTGAGTAGGGGCATAGCTTGAAAAAATACCTCCAACGGGTCAGAGACGAGTGGATTTCTTATATATTATCTTACGTTTCATTTTAAGTAATGAAAATTGTTTTAAGACTAGCTCTTATCTTTTGTTTTGTTATTAATTATGTTTTTTCTTTTTTTGTCATAATAGCACGTATTATGTTAAAACCTTTTATTTTTAAGTTTGACAGTATTTTGTCTTAATAAATAAATAAAAAGAAAAAAAGGAACCTGAATTTCAATGGTGAGTTTGTATGGGAGGATCTTTGCATGTCGTTGGTGTAAGCATTTCATAGAAAAAAATCTGCCGATTCTATTTTTAGTCTAATTTTTTGAAATTCGCTCATGTCGTAACGCACATAAAAGAGCTACGCTCTAAAAATAACGTTGCATACATTGCGATGTAGCCTATTAGGCGTTTTATTTAATTATTTAAACATGGAATGGGCATATATAATTTTTAGACAAGTTCACTCATACCACAATTTTGCGTTGCGAATGGGAAATATTTAATTTAACCAAATTTGGCTACTATTCACTCTATAAAGATCTCGGGTCGAACATACAATGCTAATGGTTCAATGTCCACAAAATATGTTGATAGCGAAGCAAATACCAACCAGACAAAATCCAAACTGAATGAAACGAGGGAAACTTAAAATGTCTTTAAGGAAAATCGATTAACTATATATTACAATTGAGTACATAAAATAATGTGTCAATACATACACTTAACTGTTAAGACAATTCCAAAATATACATAGAAGAATCGAACACTAAAGTTCAACATTCTACTGCTGCTATTATATATAGAGCTTTTATCCAGGAGTATTAGATGTTGTTCTTAAGTAAATATGTAAGTAAAGTAATGGAAACCACAGATGCAAATCAAGAGAAAGAGGCAAAAAAAATGAAAAACTTTCAAAAACTTAACAAGTCATCTTACACACACATTTAGTATGGCTGCTTCTCTTTTTGGCTTGCACTTGTCATTTTCTTTTTTTCAGTTGCAGTCTTGACGCTGATATCTTTTCATTCCTTGAATCGGACCCATGTTCAACTAATCCGCTCTTAATTAAAGATTTGAAATCAAACCACAGAAAAACAGAAGGCCAGACGCAGGCAAAAACATTTACTTCTTATTGCCGACATTGTGTTGAACAAGAACAAATTTATAAAAGTATTGTATACCGTAAAATTTTGCAACAACTGAAACCCAACACACTGGATTCCACCAAGCAACATCAAATTGGTACAAGCTAGTCAATCACAACAAACTTTCAGCTAAAAGTTTCCTTCCAGCCCTTCCTGATGAATTCAGAAGACTGGACGTGATAAAATTTTTAAGACTTCGCCTAGGTCATACCAAACTATCCCATGGACACTTTTTCATCCCATCACCACCGAACCCCATTTGTTCCTGTATTGAAAGTTCAACTCTCAATCATATTCTAGTTGAATGCCCAAAAACCCAACCAATACGTAGTTTATATTTCTCAAACACAGATCCCCTTTCCATCCTTTCCAACCCTACGCCACAAAATATTAAACTCATTTTACAATTCTTAAAAACATCTAACTTATACAATCTAATCTAAGTCACCTATACCTTATTCTATTCTTTATATACCAAACACTATTTTATTATATCCTAATCATAAGCATAAATAGTTTAGTTGTATTAATTTTGTATATTATAAATATTTAATTAATATTATTGTATTATTCAAATAGCTTTCCGAGCTGAAGGCCTTTGTCGCTATTGCTCGTAGTATATCTAAGTTATAATTTATAATTATAATCTTAGTTTTATAATAAATAAATAAATAAATATGAAGAAGCGTTCACCTACTACTAATTTGTTTGAGTTTACATCTTTTGTACATCTTGGTTTCAGGGAAAAATTTCAAAATGATGTGATTTACACACATTTTAGCAAAGCATTTGACTCCGTGAATTATGATCTGCTTTTACATAAGCTTGACCTTTTAGGTTAATTTTCTCTATTGGATTTCTTCATATTTAAAAAAATAGAATTCAACGAGTGTTATTTCACTCCACACTTTCTAGTCTCGTTGTTGTCACTTCTGGTATTCCTAAAGAAAGCCATCTTGGCCCATTATTGTTCAATCTGTGTATAAACGATCTTCCTCTGTAAATAGCAATCAAACGTGAAATCAGGTGAACTAGTCATTGCACGAAGACAACACGCCGCCCCAAACATTTAATTATATTAGCACGGGTCATATCATCTATACCAGGTCGAGATGGCAAGGTTCGCGTTACACAACCTTAAATATTTACTTCATCGAAGGGTAACTGTGAAGGAGCGTCAGAAATGTGTCAGTCCTGTGCAATGAACAAATTGCTAGGAATTAAGCAATACAAAATTGTATTGCACCCTTTGTTCAGTATACGTAGCTTGTGGGGACTTGCATGAAACTGCAACCTGTAAACTTAGTCGCAATAATCCTGATCTTAAAAAATTCAGTAACTGTGGGGGCAATCATACAGACAATTATAGAGGTTACCCTGTATATAA
This sequence comes from Amiota minor, assembly GCA_037043295.1. Classification (NCBI taxonomy): domain Eukaryota; kingdom Metazoa; phylum Arthropoda; class Insecta; order Diptera; family Drosophilidae; genus Amiota; species Amiota minor. The sequence goes on from JBAMAW010002609.1 coordinate 33,203, forward strand.
GGCGTTAGAGATCCCTTTGCAGTCACAAAAAAATTCCACTCGTTTTAGCCATGTTATCCGTTCAGAATCAACGACGGTTATGTGTCCACCACCTAATATTCCTTTAACTTCAAATGTGTCGGTACACTGCGATTAGGCGCTCCAATTGCTCAACATAATAAACCAATTTCACAACCTACCACATCTCAAAATGCGTGTAATGAGCCAGTGTTGCAACCACAAAGTTCTAGTGAATCTATGTTGGTAAATTTATTACAGACCTTGAATCAATCAATCTTAATGATGCAAAACTCTTTTCACGAGATGATGAAAATACAAATGAACATTTTGGATAAGTTAAATTCCCCATAATGGCTCATATAAAAATAACTCCTCGAACGCAAATGGCGTTTCTCAGCGCAAGCTAGAGTTGATGAAGTATCTAGAGGACAACAATGTATTGTATATTTGATGTTATTCTGTGAGACTCATTTGACTAGTAAAAACAGCTTCTTTATACCAGACTACTTATTTTATACAACTAATCAGTCGGATGGAAAGGCTCATGGTGGTACTTGCATTATAATAAGAAAGCGTATAAAATGTCACACTCTAGAGCCATACTCATTTAATTATCTACAAGCAACTTCGGTTCGGATGTAAATGCGTCATTGTAATCTGCCGTTACCTCCTCTATATTGTCCACCATGATTTTCAATATCTGCAGATGTGTTTAAAAATTTCTTTGATAGCCTTGGAGAACGTTTTTTGGCGGCCGGTGACTACAATGCTAAACACACTTATTAGGGTTCTCGTTTAGTATATCTAGGGTAAATTGTATAAACAAGCTAGACTTCATTTCTCCGTGTAGGCCTAAATACTGGCCGGCGGATCTAAGAAAAACTCCCGATATCATCGACTTTGGAATCACAAAAAAGTACCTAGAAACCTCATTTCAGCAGTTACTCATTATGAACTTTCTTCCGGTCAGTCCCACGTTCATATCGTCTTCCTCGATTTTCCAATAGTTTATTATCGTCCGTATAGACTTATATCTAATAAAACTAATTGGATGCAATATTAAAAATATATTAGTTCTCACATAGAAATTGCACCAGCGATCAACTCTGAAAGTGATATCGGCAAATCTGTTAATGAGTTAAGTGTCGCATTGGTATATGCAGCTGAGGTATCAATGCATGCGATTGTTGCTCACAAGTTCAGCAGAAAATCTTTCTCATAAAGGGATATTGAAGAACTGGTTGCTTTTAAAGGACGACTGAGAAGAGAATTGCAACAGCACAGATCACCTACTGCTAAAAAAAGGCTAAAAAATGCAACAAAAAAACTATCCAAAGCTCTTTTAAGCGACCAACTCGAGGCACAAAGGTGCTATATCTATAACCTATCACCCACAAACACTAGATTTCAACCATCTGCAGCTCGTGTTCCAACCTAATTTACATACAAACAAATTTGTGCTTTCTCATCACACAATCACAAATTCAGTAAATATGTCTCCATTAAAAACAAGCTCAAGTGAAATTAAATCGATTATAAGGACTCAACTGAAACCTAAAACATCTGCTGGTTATGATAGAATCGTGCCAAAATGATAAGTGAACTTCCGAACGCGTCTTTTCAATGATATCCTTCGATTTGGATACTTTCCACGGCAATGGAAGTTGTGTTTGTCTATATCATCTCTATGTATATTAATACGGAGACAAGATTCTTTCAGCACCCTTTTACCCTATCTAACGTCAATGCATTTTCATGAAAATTACATGGTTAGAAAGGTATATATCACAGATTTGTAAGGTGCACTACCCTGCAGAGGAGTATCTGCCAGTATAAAGTCTGCAGTTTTGCACCAAGGGGCAGCATCAGCTCCAGAGACGTCATGATCAAATGTTGGCAGCGATATCAATCTGCTATTTGACGCTGTCGAAGCCGGTGTCTACATCGTCTTTATTACTTCCAAGAATGCTTTCCTCTATGACTTCAACAAAGCCTGCCACGCTTCACTCGAATGCTCCTTTGGCGGAGCAATTCTAATGTCGGTATAAGTGATTTATTATTTATGTCAGTCATGCTTAACAACTTACTCCTTTATATGATACTTCTTCACGCGCAGTGAGTCGCAATTTGTCGTCTATGGTCACGATCAGAATGCCTTTATTCCTAAATATCAGCTTCTCTGCTTGTGCTTTGCATTCTTCTTTTATTATCTCTCACTGCAGCAGAAGCTCTCATAACAACCACCTTGCGCCACACTCGGCGAAGGCGACTCTCTTGCTCTCAAGCCTCGCTTTTAACAAATATAATCCAAACATCACAATCCAATATTCTACGATCAAACGGTAGTTCTTTTTGTGAGTTCTATTATTATTAATCATCTACAACAAGCAAAACATGCATAGTTCTGCTGAGTCTATTCCTTTATACCCTACTAATTTCCGACATGGGCTTCCTGACGATAACACGTCCTAGTGTGCAAAGTCTAACGTCAGATTGGTATCATATCCTGCTTTACTTATTTCATCATCTCAATAATTTTCATTATTTAACAAAATTTACTACACATCGAATTGCTAATCACATTACCTTACAATTTATTCTTGTGTATTCTGTACACATACCTCAATAATTGTACGTGTCTTCATGCACTTGCCGCCTCTACGCGACACCCACAGTGTATGATCTCTCACTTGACCAAACGTTCGTCTCATATAATGTCATCCATAGCAGGAATGCTTGAACCTAGTCCCTGTGTATGACGTTCTGCATCACTTTTAGTTGCCTAGACCCTCGACCCATGTCTTTTTCACCATGGTCACTACTCTCTTCACAAAAAATCCTTATGCGCATACTTCTATGTTCTTTTGCTCGACAATGATTTCAACAAATAACGGTTACCCTTTAACAAATTAATAACCACAAATGGTCCTTTAAACTTTGAGTCCAATTTGTTTAGATGCCGTTCTTCACTTCTTAGCAGGACATGATCACCAATCCTATTCTTTACAATTTTAGCCTTAGATGCATCTATCTGTACTATAACATACTCCTTCTGAACATTCTTGCCACTCAACTTGCCAGTAATGTTGATATGTACTGCATGCCATGGTATGTCAATCTTGGGAATGGGATGCATTTCCATTTGTATCTTGCCTAACTGGGGTTTGGACAATTTTCATGTTATACAATTCTCTACAAAATTTTGCACAAACACATTCTCAAACCAGTATTAGCATAACACCATAGCCATCTGCACTTGTGTCAGTGTGCAGTTCGATAGGGTATTGTGGATCAAGGATAATCAACACTGGGTCATTAATTAAAATATAATATATGATAATCTTTTGACATATTTGATCAAGTTCCACTTTCCAAAAGAAGCTATTACTTTTGGAGGTCACGTGATATAATGGTTTCATCTGCTTAGAAAACTGCGGAAAAAATTGTCGAAAGTATGATGCCAATCCTATAAACTGCCTCAATTGAGTAACAGGTTGTGGTTGAGATAGACAAGTAAGTGCCTACACTTTGCGCGGCTTTGGTTTGACTTCTCCAACAATAATCAGAAAACCAAGATACTCTACACTAGTCTTGAGAAACACACACTTTTTTATCTTGCTTTCGAAGAAACTTCGAGTACAGTTGACAATCTTTCAAAGGCTTCTTCCTTTGACTTAGCACTAATCAGCACGTCATCAATGTAAACCATAGCATAATAGTATGCCTAATCACCCAAGGTTCGAGTGATCACAGGAAAATGAAAAATCGAAGATGCGTTTTTCAGCCCAAATGGCATGGATAAAAACTGACCCTCAGGTGTAACATAAGCAGTTCGTTCTATCGAATCGAATTAATTGGAATTTAATAAAATCCACTGGCCATGTCTAGACTGGAGAAATATTTTCCACCGCGCAGTCTGTCAATCTGGTCTGATATCAATGGAATGGATATTTCTCAGCAACTGTATTTGCATTCAGTTCACGATTGTTTACACACAAGCGAAGTTTACACTGGCAAAAGGGGAATTGCTCGGACGGATAAGATTTGCTTTGAATTTAATTTCTAACCAGTTCTTTCTCACTTACACTGAGTATGTATGGGCGCCTTTGAACTATTTCATTGGGATCCATCAAGCGGATTACCAATTCACCCGATCTTACACGACTATTGGGATACCCATCTATAAAATTTTCCGAGTATTGATCAAACACCCCTCGCAGTTTACACTTATCATCTTCACTTAGATAAGTTAACGGCTAATTATTGTAACTCGAATTATATTGATTATACCCTACTTTTTGTCCGTTGTCTGTTCCCTGTTTTAAGAGTTAGCAGTTCTTGCATTATGTCTTGTCAGAAGAATTGCGTTCGGACGTGTCTGCTGTACTATTAAATTATAAAATCGTAACGGTAAACCAGATAAGCTTTTTGCTTTTTGTTTTGTTTATATTTTCTTTTGAGTGGATAAATATGTTAACTATTTACGTTATCAGTAAAGTGTGCGATTTAGTGTAACTTAAATTTTTAAATTTAAATTTAATTTTCGCTCGCGAATGAACGCATTCCATGCCGCCTAAGAAGCAGAGGACGACGGTGACGTCGGGGGACGTAATGTCGTCATCTGATGAGGCTTCGTCGGTAATATCGACGGCGTCGCGAAAGGTGAGTGTGAGGCAGCAGCAGTTGAGGAAGACTGTTTCCGAGGCTGCTGTTGACTCTGTTGGTGGCAGGAATAGGGGGGAAGGAACTTTTGTTGTCCCTCAGGTTCCATCCTCTGATTCAGCCACGGAGTTTCGTAAAAAAAAAGTGGTCTGCTTTTGAGAGGATGAAGAGCATTGCTGCTGGCTTTTTCCGGGTGTCTTTTGGATGAGTTTCATGGTGTGTAATCCTCCGTGACCCGATCAATACTATAGCTCACCAACCAGTACGAATTTCTTTTGATGACATTAGTCACAGAAAATGAGCGCCTAAGAGGATGTTTAGATGCGGCTCGCGACTGTAGTGTCAAAAGCGTCCAAGGCGTCCCACCCGTGAGTGACCCTGGTGTTCCCCCGACGACATCTGCCCCAGTTGTGAAACCTGTTGAGACCTGGTCCTTGGTTGTCAGAAGTAAAACTTCTGGGAAATCTTCCAAGGACGTGGTGGAACAGGTGGTGAAAGAAGTTGGGCCTACACTAGGTGTACGTGTGCACGAGGTGAAGCCACTACGGGATGGTGGTGCGATCATTCGCACCCCTTCTCTGGTGGAGTTGAATAAAATGAGGGACAACAATAAGATCGGTGAGTTAGGATTGGAAGTGAGTGTGAATGAGAAGTTATGCCCTAGAGTAGTAGTTCACGGTGTACACTCCCAGATTGGACCAGATGAGTTTATGAGGGAGTTGTATGAGATGAACCTGAAGGATAAGATGAGTGAGGGGGAGTTCAGGAAGAGTGTCCACCTGTGTGGCAAACCCTTGGTGGTGTCCGCTGATTTGACGGTGAATGTGATTCTGGAAGGTTCTGCTGTTGCCATGCAGACCCTTCTAGAAGCTGAGCGCTGCTACATTAAGTGGTTCTCGTTCAGGGTTCGTAGCTACGAGCCGATCTTGGGATGCTTCCGTTGCCTTGGTTTCGACCATATGGTGGCGGAATGCAAGGCCAAAGATGATGTCTGTCGTCGTTGCAGACAGACGGGTCATCGGGTGGCGCAATGTTGCAATGCGCTTAATTGTCGCAACTGTGCTTTCAAAGGCAGATCATCGGGACATATGATGATGTCTGCGGCTTGTCCTGTGTACAGTGCCATTGTTGCCAGGGCGAAGGCCAGACACTAGGATAATTAGGATCCTTCAGGTTAACTGTCAGGGGGCGTATGGTGCAATGTGTGAGTTAGGGTAGACAATTTGCGAAAGTGGCAGTGGAATTGCCCTACTTCAGGAACCTTACGCAACCAATGGTTGTGTAAGCGGACTACCTGCAGTAATGCGGGTATTTCCTGATAGCGGGGCAAATTCTGCTGTGGTGGTGAATGATGTCAGTCTTGAATGCACTTTGGTGAATTCAACTGACTGTGGTGTCTGTGTGAGTGTTTGTGGATCTTTCGGTAGGATTTTTGTTGGGAGTATGTATTTTAGGTATAGTGGGAGTCTGGAGCCGTACATTTCGTACATGGATGAGGTGCTACTACTAGCGAGTAGCGACCCTATCATCCTTGGTATTGACGCGAATGCAGCGTCCCCATTGTGGTTCAGGGACATGCGTCCGGGTATGCGAACTGAACGGTGAGCTGCTGGCTGAATGGGCCGTGTCCCGGGATGTTAGGGTCGTTATTGAACCCAGTGAATGGTACACCTTTGATGGCCCAGTAGGAAAAAGTGCCATTGATGTCACTTTTGTGAATGAGGCAGCGATGAGGTTGTATGAGATTGAATGGAAAATTAAGGGTGGGTGGGGTGTGAGTGATCATAATCTCATTGAGATTATGATGACTTACACTCCAGTTGTGCGTGAAAGTATACCCGTAAATGGTTGGCGTGTGCATAAAGCAAATTGGCCACTGCATGGTGTCTACTTGAGAGAAGCAGCAACGGAGGTTCCGTTGATCCACTTCTCTGGAATGAACGTTGATGAGCAGGTTGAGTGCGTGGAAAGGTGGGTGAGTGGTTTGAATGACTGTATGTTTCCAAGATGCAGTAGGGGCAATCTTGGTAGAGTGAAGTGGTGGACGAATGAGCTTATCATGAAGCGGAGGCTGGTTCGTAGACTTCGGAAGAGATTCCAGAGGGCCTGATCTGCTGATGCTTTGAAAGTAGACCAACTTAGATCTGAGTATAGTCGTGTGTTGAAAGAGTATAAGCGTATGCGTATTAAAGTGAAAGAGGATGAATGGAGAGCTTTTCTTCGGCGCAATGAGCATGATCCTTGGGGTCATGCTTATAGAATTTGTAGGGGTAAGGGTGGGCAGACAAATGTGTGTGCTCTTCGTGTTGGCGACACTCAGTTGACAACATGGAGAGATTGTATGAATGCTTTGTTGTGTGCATTTTTCCCTCGGGCGGATCCTGGGGAAACTCTACCTTTGGTGGAGGATCCTTGTGATCCGCTCGAAGCTGGTGAATTGGAGGTGGCTTTTTCGATGTTGAAGTCGAGAAAGTCACCTGGTATGGATGGATTCACCGGAGAGATGTGCAAAAGCATCTTTAAGGCCATTCCTGAGAATATGAATGCGTTATATGGGAAGTATGAATCGGTTGGGTATTTTCCCAAGGCGTGGAAGTGTGCTAAGGTGATAGTGCTTCTGAAGTCGCCTGATAGAATTAGGAGTAATCCTCGTTCTTTTCGGGGCATCAGTCTCTTGCCGGTACTTGGTAAAGTTCTGGAAAGAGTTCTGGTAGAAAGGCTTCAGCAGAGAGTGAATGAGCAAATGTCTGATTTGCAATTTGGGTTTAGGAAGAGTAAATGCGTCGAGGATGCTTGGGGCTATGTGTCTGACTGTGTTCGGGTAAGTAGTTCCAAGTCTGTGCTAGGTGTGTTTGTGGATTGTATGGGTGTGTTCGACTATATAAGCTGGGATTGTGTGTTGAGGAAATTGAGAGATTGTGAAAGTCGGGAAATGGCTCTTTGGAAGAGTTATTTCTCTGACAGGCGTGCTTGTGCAGTTGGCTTGAATGAGTGTGTCAGTGTGGATGTGGTTCGTGGTTGCCCACTGGTTCTATCTGTGGTCCATTTATTTGGAACCTCATGATGGATTCCTTGTTAAGGCAACTCGGACATGAGTTCAAGTGCTGTGCGTATGCGGATGATTTGCTCATTTTGATTGAGGGACAATCGCGTTTGGAAATTGAGCGCAAAGGCCAGGAGTCCATGCGTTTTGTTTCTGAATGGAGCAGTAGTGTTGGTGTCAGTGTGGTGGTGGATAAGAGACCGTTTGTTTGGTGTGGTTGGTAAAGTGCGCCGTATTTTGTGGAGTGAATGGGGTCTCAGTATGCGTGCTGTTCGCACCATTTATGGAGGTCTATTTGTTGCTTGTGCGGCATATGGATCTTCGGTGTGGTACAAAACGGCATCGTCTGTTGTAGGCAGAAAGAAAGTGTTATCATGCCAGAGAGTCATGAGATTTTGCCGGTATGTCGCACTGTCTCCACTGAGGCTTTGCAGATTTTGCTTGGTGTGGTTCCTCTTGATCTGGAGGTCAGGGCAGGCGAAGAACCATTGACTTCAAGATCAGGAAAGGATTACCATTGCTGCAGGATGAATGGTTATATGGGATGGATGTCGAGAGCTTAGGTCGTAGTGTGTAAGAGAATGTTGAATGAGTGTGTCCTGTCTGACTGGCAAATCAGATGGGACAGTTCTGTATGTGGGCGGGTAAAATACAGGTTCAATCAGGAAGTCACATTTGTTGGCGGTCGACCGGACTTTGGCTCGGATTCCTGTTGACTGGTCATATTTCCCTTAATGATTTTTTGCATTCAAGGGGCCTAAATGACAGTGCGGAATGCCCTTGTGGCTCGACGGACGAGACATGGCAATATGTTCTCTGTATGATGATTTAAGGGATATGAATGATTTATTTATTGTATTATATAATAGAAAACTTAATTCTAAAATACAACATTAAAGCTGAAGCAACAAAGGCCTTGAGCTAGATGAGATCATAATCTTTTTTTTTTTTATTTTTTGTTATTGACAATATTATCATACTGATTTAGATTTAATTTACTTATTAGTAATATGAAATTTTTATGTTATTTTGACTGGCTTCTGTAAGTAGATGGCGTAGTGAAGGGATGTGAAGGGAGTTACACAGGGATTGGACTCGACTGCAATTGTCAGTGACATGGCCCACACTTAGTGTACCTGTGTACCAAAAATTGCAAGTTGGTACTGGCGTCTTGTTGAGAAGATGTTCATGTGAAAACTTTGTGTGGCCTAGTCTGAATCTGGTATACAATACACATTCTTTCCTGTTGATAGTTGGCGCGATGCTGAGTGCTTGTCTTGTTGGATTTATTTGTTTATAAAAGTGGGAGTATTCGCTCCATATTGCATTCAATTTCTCTGCTGTTGTGTTGCTTACCAGGTTCTTGATGTCATCTTTATTGGACGTGTTGTGGAGTAGAAGTGGAGCACGTGTTGAAGATTTCGCCGCAGCGTCAGCTTGTTCGTTACCTGTTATTCCTACTTGGCCAGGTATCCACATCAGCCGAATTTTGTTGTGATGATTTATAATTAAGTCTCTTATAATGCTGACTGTTGATTCAATGTTGTTGATATTTTTAACAGCTAATAGAGTTGACATCGAGTCAGTGCAAATTATAAATTTGGATTTTTTATTTATTGATGCATATTCTACGGCAGTAAGTATGGCTGCTGCCTCTGCGGTAAAGATTGAGGTGTAGATTGGTAATATGGCTGATTTAATAGTGTGGTTTTTTGCGGAGATAACGCTGAAAACTCTTATATGGTCTGACTTTAAGCCGTCTGTAAAGATAAGTTTCCATCTGGCGAATTTCTCACGGATGTAATTGAAAGCTGCTCTGTATTCTGCGTTTGGCGTAGTCTCTTTTTAATATTTGGCCATTTGGAGCATTATTGAGTCAGCTTTAAGATACCATGGAGGGATTTTGTATCTATATTTGCGTTGAGGAGAGATGATTACATCCAATTCAGTTGCTTTGTCTATGATTAACTGTAGGTTTGATGCTAATCTAGTTTTCCTCTTACGTTTTTGATTGTTATTGAAGACTGTGTGCAGTCTGGATCCATGTAGGTTGGTGATTATGTTGATCGCACGACCAATTGACCAGTCCATTCGGATATCCAAGTTAGGTAAGCCAGCTTCAGTAAGAATATTTGCTATTGGTGTAGTGCGGAACACTCCGAATGAGATTCTAGCAGCCGCATGGTATGGAGGGGATAGTTTTTTGATATTTGTTTTGTTTGTTTTTCCATATATACAGAAGCCGTAGTCAATTTTAGATAAAATAATTGCTTTGACAATATTGATTAGTGAGAGTGTGTTACTTTTAAGTTTGAAACTACTTAGGCATTTGATTATGTTAAGTCTATTATTAAATGATTTTACAACTGAATGTACATGCTCGTTCCATGAGTATTTGTTATCAAAAATTAAACCTAACATATTGAGATACTTAGATTTACGTATTATTGTGTTATTAATAGTGATTTCAATGTTATTACAGTTTCTCTTCCTACAGATGTGTAAGTGAGTAGATTTTTCAATGGAAATTTTGGTACCACTAAAGTCACACCAAGTTACTATTTTAGAAAATATTGAACTTATTTGAATATTGTAATTATTGTTTGGCTTGAAAATAAGGCAGAGATCGTCAGCGTACATTGTATGCGTGAAAAATTTGTTTGAGCTTATCAGAACGTTAAGTTTGTTAAAGGCTATCAAAAAGAGCGCTACCGACAATGGTGATCCTTGGGGGATACCATTATGGAGTTTCTCCACTCTCGATAAAGAGTTATTTACCTTGACCCTAAACCATCTGTTGGTCATGTAGCTACGATTTAAAATTTTTGGTCCTAATTTCCACTCAACTAGTTGTTTAAGGATGCAATGTATACCTACTCTATCAAAGGCTTTTTCCATATCTATTGATAAGATGGAGACATGATTTCGTGAGGAGAGACTTTTGCATATGTAATCGTCAATAACTAGCAAGGCATCAGTAGTGCTTCTATTTGTTTTGTAAGCGAATTGATGAGGTGATAATAGATTTTCTTGATAGAGGTACCACATAATACGTCTGGCGATGATTTTTTCTAAGACTTTTGAAATGCATGGTTGTAGCGATATTGGTCGGTACCCATTTATGCTATCTTTGGCTTTATTGGGTTTGTTGATTGGGATTATTGTCGCTATCTTCCATTGTTGAGGAAATATGCTTGTGTCTAGAATTTTGTTGTATAGTTCTGTTAGTTTATTTAAGCCGATTGATGGTAAATGTTTAAGGATTTCATATGGGATACTGTCGAGTCCGGGTGTGTTACCTTGCAGACTATTTAGGCAGAATTTAAGTTCTATTGTTGTTATTTGCGATTCGATAAGTTTTGCTTTAGGTTTTATAGTGTGATTACAGGGTATTGGTGATATGTAAGTAGTTTTATTGTGTATAAATTCTTGTGAAAAATTAGAGTCATGAGAGTATTGCGACCATACTTGACTAAATAGGTTGGCTATTGTAACTGAGTCGCATGTGTGCCCTGTTGGGGTCTCAATAGAGTGTATATTTGTATCTTTTCGGATACCTGAGATTATGTGTACTTTATTCCAAAGTGTTGTCGAGCTGGAGTTAGGATTGATGTCTTTAGTGAAATTAGCGAAAGCTCTCCTTTGTGCTATTTTTGCTTCTCGTTTAAATAGTGCATTGGCTCTTTTGTAGTTGAGCATGTTTAAAGAGTTAGGATATTTCCTTAAAAGATTTAGATGATGTCTCTTTGCTGCTTTTAGGAGTGCTGAACTGTTATTCCACCAGTATAATGGTTTAAGTGAAGTTTTACTAGAATTGGTTATAGGTATAGACAGATTTGCGCAACTTTTAATAATTTTAAGAAATTTGGCGGCTCCTTGGTTGGTGTTGTTAGTGAATTTAAGGTCAGCTATTTCTTTGACTACTTGTGCTTGGAATTTTACCCAATTTGCTAACTTCAGGTTGTATTTGTGAGTTTTTTCCCTCGTGTGGTTGTGAGTGTCGTTAAAAAGACTGCAAAAGATGGGAGAGTGGTCGCTATCATACAAATTGTCTGCGACTGACGATGTGGCGTTTAGATTGAGTGGAGGGGAGCAGAATGTGAGGTCTACATTGGTAAATGAATTATGAGTTGTGTAGTGGGTGTGATCACCATTGTTCAGTATTATTAAATTACTGTTTTGTATGAAATTTGCTATAACATTACCTCTTTGGTTGTTGGATTTAGAACCCCAAATTGTGTGCCATGAGTTTAAGGCTCCTAGAATACAACTGGTTTGTGGAAATTTCTTATTAGATCGTGTAGATCTTGTTCCACGAAGTTATCAGTGGGTGAGATGTATACATTTATTATTATGAATGGAGTTACAGATTTGATTTCAGCTGCTACAGCTAAAATGTTAGAATTGATATTAATAATTTTATATTCTATGTTTTTGGAAATTAGGAATGCTATTCCTCTATTGGCTTTTGGCGAATTGTGGTCAATGTCATTAATGTGGTATAAAATGTAATTATTTGGTGTATAAAAAGGTGTGTAGTTATTATACATGTGAGTTTCTTGAAGTGCTACTATGTTTGGTTTGTACTTGTTTAATAGAAGAGAAAGACTGTAATATTTGTTAGTGTAACTGTTCATATTCCACTGTATAATTTTAAGTCATAAGGTGAATAAGATAATTAGACAATTAATAAGTATATTAAGTATGTGTTGTTTCTTCTTCAGTTTTTCTCTTCTTGTTGTTTCTCTACCTTTCCCCCCACACCAATTGCAGTGCTAAACTACGATGAGGCCAGTCATTACGTAGGTGACTACGTCTGACGTGGGGGGGATTGACAGGCGAGATTATAATTCTCCATCAATACTGTCTTCGCTCTCTGTATCAGAGAGATCGACAATATCTTCGTTTGAGTTGTTAATCTTTTGTTTGTAATTTTTTGTTATATTGTTTGTGTTGTACGTGTGTGGTGTTGTTGTTATATTGTATGTTGATTCATATTCCATTGGCGTAATTTTTGTTTGTTGTTTTGTTACAAAATTTTGTTTTGTTGTTTGGATTATTATTAATTTTTGATTTAAGTGACTTTGTTGGTTTTTCATCATTGTTTGTATTTTCGTTTAGTTGTAATGTGCTGTTAGTTTTGATAGTTATTTCATTTACTTGTGCTTTTGAGTTTTGATCTTGTGTTTTTATGTTTTTGTTCTTCTTTAAATTTAAAGTAGAGGCAGCTTCAGAGTACGATTGTGTTGTTTGTTGAGGTTGAGTGGGTTTTTGATAGAATTTTGATTTGGCTTCGTACAGTGAGCATTTTTCTTTGGTTTTAATTTTTAGTATTTCTCAAGCTTCTACATATTTTGGGCAGTCTTTGTTGTTGGCTGAGTGTTCTCCTTCGCAATTAGCACATTGAGTAAGTTTTGGGCTAACGCGTAGAGCTTCAAAGAGATTAGCCCCTTGGGTGTTGGGCCAAGGTGGCATAATTTTGTACACTTCACTTTTTTTTTTTTTTTTTTTTGTTTTTCTGCTGTATGCTTGTGTGAAGAAGTAACGGAAAAAAAGAAATTTATACTGTGTTTGCTGATATGCAAGAATATGCGAAAACCGTGACAAAGATCAATAAGCACAACCGAACGAATTGAGAGTTAGTCGACGACTGGGATATGAATTAGTCTGGTATTTTGAGCGTTAATGGGGGTTATGATTTTAGTGCGGTGCTCTCCAATAGGGATAGAGTTAGAGGACTAAATGGGTTTGCACGGGTAGTATTGTTGAGACGTCGTCCGATTGTAGCATGAGACTGTCCGATATATGTGTGTGTGAATGTGGTTGTTTAGTGTTCCCCCCGGGGCAACCAGTCCCTGTGCTTCATGGAGCTCTACTGGTAGTAGCTTGGTTACGCTGCCTGACATGAGGTATTTTCTGATACCACGGGCGTCTGGCTCGTAGCGGTTTCAGCCTACTACCCATTCGCTTAAAGTCCTTGTGACAGTGGGGACATATGCTCGCCCAATCTTTATCACATAAATGCTGCCAAATTGGCGGAAGAGGTGGGAATAGACCTCGATCCCAACAGTGAGGAAGCTATACCCAAGAGTATAGCTCTATACTGTGCCATCTGTGGGCTACCAACCTGCATGCTATGCCAGAGAGCTATGTTCAAATTTGGGCCACCAACCCATGAACATTTTTGGAGTTCGAATTTGGTAGTACCTCGGGTACGAAGTCTGACCAGAGGCTATTTTCTGGTACCACGGGTGGTCAGGAGCCCACGGAACTTGTTTCCGTCCTGGCCAGCGGGTACGGCCCCCTTGTGGGAGTATCGTGGTGGCTGTGGTTTGATACCCAAATGTGAGTAGAGTTATAACACGACGTGTCTTTGCGTTATACAACCGGGTGCTGTGACAGAAAGCAGCAGAGGTTTAAGATGGGCCTCGCTCCCCACCAAGGAAAGAGTCATAAATACCAAAATAAATATGACTTAAATTTGGGGACCTGCGGATATATATCCAAGGGGACGTTGATTGGCGTTTATCAATCCATGTGCTTGGCACCGTGTTCTTAAGTCTTCACAGATAGGTGATCACGTTAAACACTGGTACTTATTACATTATGCCTTGTCCGTTTGCTATCTATCCTTCGTTGTCTGAGTTAACCAATAGGAAGCTGACACCACATCACCTGATATTTAGATGCAACGGTTGATTTAGCGTAAGGCATTGGCTTAGGCTAAGTATTGTTAGATTGTAAGCAAGCAGTCGAGATTGGATTGTCAAGAAAACTAGAAGCACATAGTGCTGAATCCAACATACATACTTTTGTTAATAACAAACTTACTTTGTAAAAGCACATAGTACTGATAACTAAAAGTAAAATTATTAGTAGAAGTATTAATTGATATTCAATGTTGTCAAGAAATGTGGTATAATTCACATCAGTCTCTTTAGTTACCACATTCATTACACTAGTTTTGTTGATGTTAATTCTCCCTGCATCCATAGTAACACGGAGGCCATGGCTAAAAACTCACGACCTATCATTACATCATGTTTTAAATATTCATTCAACACCACATGGAAAAGAATTTCTAAATTAAAAGAAGAAATTTGTATAGTCGCAAGAATTTGTAAATTACATTCTATCACACTTTCACATATTCTAGTTACAGAAAACACTAGTGTTTTCGGCGTCGGGAGACAAACCAGTAGGTGCCACAGAACTCCGAGAGGTTTCGTTTTTCAAAATTTTTTTATTTTTTTTCAAATAACCAAACTGTTTCAATTTTATGTTCTGCTCATCTTAATAAGGCATATGAAAACATCTTACTAAAATTTGTTATTCTTTTTATTGTTAATAGTTTTGATCAAATCAATGCTACACACGTGATTGCCATTAATGATGGCACAAAACAAAAAAATTGTAAAAGAAAAATTTTTTTTCCCACCAAATGTAACAATTCGCATGACACCTCTACTGTGCATTAATTCTGTGGATCTCCTTCACTGCCGCCTATCAGCTGTTTTTTGTTTACGTTACAAATTTTTTCAACAAACGAGATTACTAAATAAAACTATTAAATATAAAATGCATGTGACTCGCTTAATGCCCATTAATTTATTACGGAGAAATGATTTAAAATTTTGGTTTACATTTTAAATCCCGCCTTTTACAGCGTAGCTCTTCTATGTGCGTTACGGCATGAGTCAAATTTCCAAAAAAATGCTAAAAATAGAATCGTCACATTTTTTTTCCTATTGGT
Source organism: Amiota minor (assembly GCA_037043295.1). Lineage (NCBI taxonomy): Eukaryota > Metazoa > Arthropoda > Insecta > Diptera > Drosophilidae > Amiota > Amiota minor. The sequence continues at coordinate 48,661 of JBAMAW010002609.1, forward strand.
TAGAGTGTAGGGCTGGCAAACAGGCGGTATGGGGTTCGAATCCTTATTTTTTCTTAATAGAACTCTCATTCAATCATTAATGCAGTCATGAGCGAAACCATCGTTCATTCTCTTTTGTATTTTGCGTTTAAACAGAGATTCGATTTTGAAAATCAATAAATAAATAAAAAAAAAAATAATATAAAATAAAAATACGAATGGTTCCGTACTATATTGGGGTTTGTATGGGATGTACTGCCCCTAGAGGTCCGATTTGACTAATTTCAACAAATGTACCATCATTTCCATTGCTGGCATTCGATCAGTGAAGACGTGTTTCTTTCTTCCGCTCCTAAGCTGAGCATCGACAAAAAAAAAAAAAAAAATTTCAAACTTATTTCTATTGATTGCAATTGCTTGTTGTTTTAATTTTTAGTTCCCTTTTCTATGCAAATCATTGCATCAGTAAAGTAAAATTTAAAACATACAAAGAAATCAATATCAACCTATTACAAAATCGTTAAGATGAGCTTTGCTCATCAAAAAAACAGTTCAACAACAAAGACGACAAGAAATGCATATTTCTCGTTTGTCTCTTCCTGTCCTAAAAACAAAAATGAATCCTCATTTTTAACCACCAAGTCGCCTGAGCGCAGGGCAAGTTCTTGTTCTCCTGCTCTTTGCTCTGACAGCGCGAAAACCAGGTGCTCTTTACCATGGAGCACCCAATGCCCTTCCCCACAACCGCCCCTGTACTCTACCCAAGCTGCAACTGTATCAGCAACTACAACAACTATAACACAAATCACTGCTTGTACATCAACAGCTTCATTGGTTGCATCAACAACAACAGTTTTCTCAACAACTGCTTCGATCGCGTCATCGTATGCAGTTACCGCAACAACAACTAATACCAAAACTCATATCCACAACAACAACAATGATTCGATCGCCTCTTTGCTCAACGCTGCGACAGTTATGCCTACACCAACAATTAACACAGAAGTACAAAACTCAAATAATTAAACTGGCATTTTAGATATCGACGATGACAATGTAGAAGAAGAGAAGAATACTCTGGACAATGGCTCCAAGCAACCTCCAAAAGCTAACAAGCCTCCACCTATTTATGTGCAGGGGGTAGAAGAAATCTCCATTCTTAACAATGCTCTGTATGAAATTGTAGATCATAACTAGGTACTTAAAACATTGCCCAATGATGAAGTACGTATCCAACCGGCAGAGCCCCTACATTATAAAAAAATCATTGAATTGCTAAAAACAAGAGATACGAAATATTACACTTTCAAGCCCAAAGATGAACGAGGTTTTAAAGTTATGTTGAGACACCTTCATCAATCAACAGGCGCTGAGAGGCATCTTGCGGTTGTTGGCCTGCTGCAAGTAGCTCTTAATAATGAGGGCTAAGACACCCGGTAACCCAGACCATTATTCAAGAGACCATTCGAAAATGTTCGATACTGTCCACTGCCTTTTCACCCTCTTATCGTTAAAAATGTACTTAGTGTTTACTTTTATATTGGAGATATAAGATGTAGAAAAACAATAGTACATATCCAATCGGGAATTTAAAAAAAAAAAAAAATAATATAGTACAGCTATACCATTATTATTATTCTTATGTTCACGTGCATCATCACTGACAATTTTATCAAAGCTGTAGTAAGTCTTCTCCTCTCCTGGCAATCGTATTGAGGCTTTTAACTTTATAAATGAACAATCATCATTTTTTGGAACCAAACTAACTGAATTCAAAATGTCAGTAGATCAAATAGTTCCCGGAATATTTCCAAATATATTATTGATGATGTTTACAAGATCGCAAATTAAACTATTCGATATTACAACGATATCCAAACCGAACTGGGGAAAAGCTTCCATTTCACCGTTACCAAGTGAGTAACACGCGAACCATGAGAAACAACTGGCAGGATTTGTCTCTATTCTCTCCCAAACTCAAGTCTCTCAGCAATTTATCATCGTCGTTGTTCATCATTAGCGCTATTAAACATATCTTCAAAAATATTTTCTTCTTCAACGCGGTTAGTGCTGTCAATAAAAACAAAATCAACAGGGATTGGAAAACCAAGTTCTTATCAACAAGTATCATGAATCTGATTAATATCTTCGATTATTAGAAGAGTTCCATTATAAAAAATATCCTAACTGTAATCTATAAGAAAATCTTCACTCATATCATCTTTGAATTCATTCCATCTAACTAACACATTCGCTTGAACATTCAAACCACATATAAGCACAAACAACTCCCGCAATTGTCTTGGAGAATTAGTTTGTTTTACTTCATTTAAACCTTCACGCCATTCGTTGTCATTATATACAATCCCCCGCGCGTAACATGCTTCCACAAAAGTAGGATACACAACCCCATTATGGAATCGTAAGTCCTCAAAAGACTTGCCACCACGAACGTATAATAGAAGTAACCTTAAATGAAATACCTCGACATCTTTAGGAGATACAACACACCTTCGAGAAATAACATTCTCTGCCCCACGTTGTCTAACTGTCCACTTTTTTGCTTTATATACAGAAATTCATTTGGCGAAGAAACGTATGTATTCATTTTAAAGAATGCTAATAATTTGGTTCTTGGAGGATTAACTACGGCCTGTTCCACATTTCCTTCTCTAAAGTAAGTATTTTTCCTTCCAGGTAGGTGGCAAACAAGCCGAACAATTCTATGAGACTGATAATGCATTTGGAATTCAAGCAGCCTCAGTGGACCAACAAATCTACCATTTTAGAAATTTCGGATCTCATCTATCACGATTTCATTCGGCCCAACATTCTCAACACCAAGTTCTAAAGTCGCACAATCGTACCCTCTATAAACATACTTGTAAATGTATTTGCCACTCTTAACAATCGTGCAAACTTCAACATTCAAATGACAATTGAACTTAGCTAAAAGATACAGATTGTATGGTACCACAAATCTATTATCAACACTGTGCTTACGAACATCAACAGAAACACCACAATCACGAAGTCTACTTATATACTGGATAACCATTCACACTATCATGAGTATGTTCTGAGAAATCTTTAGGAAAATTTTTAATTTTTAATTTTTTTTTAGGATTAAGAACACCGCAAGGACCATAACTCATATGACTTTTTACTAAGTTATGTAATTTTGGATGAGTATGAGGGTCAGGAATTGCAGCAGGAAGATTTTTATAAATAATTTCAATACTATTGTATCAACTCTATCATCATTTTCCAAAGTCAACAGAATTTGTGCATGCACGTTACAAAAATTTAATTGAGTAAATAATAGCATCAATTTTTCCGAATATTTGATTTTTAAATATCAAGTTGATCAGTTCATTCAATTTAATTTTGAAAACGCGAACAGCAATATCAGGTCGAAAGTGAGCCTTAGTTCATTTAAGGTTTCGATATTTTCGGGCCGATTGGGATTACATGTCATTGCTATGAATAAAGAAGGTTTTCCCTTTCGCTGTACAATACACATAGCAACTAAGTAATTGTGAAATATATTTCGTGGAGAACCTATAAATGTGGAAGGCAAAATTATTTTGTGACCAACTCTAGAATCATTACCATTTCGTTTTTGATTTATAAAATCACTCAAGTTAGTATAAAGGTCAGCACGTAGAGCAGCCTGATTTTGTTTAATGAAATGCAATTTGGTACTTTCAATTCGAACGTACATATCAACGACCCATTAAAGAAATAATTTTTGGGAAGAATACAGAAGACCAAAATCATCACGAATAGCAAGACGATAACATGTGTACTGTAACATAGTAACTTTGTTTCGAGAAACATGAGAATATGCCAACGGATCTAATGAAGAGTCCAAAACAGAAAGAAATAGCTGCCATATCGACGAAAATCATACTCTTTATTCACCTTAATCATCATATACATATTACCAGAAGTATTTTCGGGACCGTGACAATATTCAGCCATTGACCTTAAAGAACGTACAAACACATTTACACGATTTAACTCATTAGCTAATTCATACATAATAGACACATTACATCCACTATTTGCCCTAGCATTCAGTCTCTGATGTACAGCAGTTTCAACGTCGTAAAAATAAAGCTGTGCTTATGCCGTATCACTACCCAGAGTAATTGAAGCAGATCGGTGGTAAAATACGTCATGAATCTTAAAACTTAAAACTCTGTCATTTAATTTAAATTCAGAACTTATGCAAATGAAGCATTATAAGAACGGATATTATCAAAGTACTTCTTGGAGCGTTGTTTAATGACATTATCTTTTGAGTTCAAACCTTGAACTAAATTCATAAAAAGAACATTCTGAAAGAGGGGTGGTAATGCAACTTTTCCCTTATGACAACACAAAGTATAAGCGCCAGTGTTACGTAAAGTAATTTCAGATTGAAAATGTTTTGCTGAACAGAAATCACAACGTAATATTACAGACCCACAACTGAATGACTCGAAATTACGGGGAATTAAATTCAATGCAATTTTATACTATCCATTCAAGAAAGCAATATCTTGATCGTTTGAAATACTTGCGATAACATTTCTATCTGATCTCATGTAATTTCTTCGGCGTGTACGCTGAATTCTATCAGTTAAAGTAGGTCGTGAAGGTATATTGAAATAATAGCAATGTTAAAATTAGGAAAAAAATTAAATAAAAGTATCCAAAATTTTCGAAAATCAGACACAAAACACTAGAGTAATGTTAAGAATGCCGATTATGATGATTCATAGCGCACAAAAACACTGACTGAGCGGCGTCAAAGCCTATAAAATTGTTTAGATAAATTGTTAGAACTTTGTACTTTCGCCACGTATGTGCTCTAATGTAACAATCTGTTGTTAGACTGCAAGCGCAGCATAATCATTAACGATAGTCAGTGACTGAGAGGCTGATAATGGTAACATTGGAAGGTTTACATTTTTGTATGCAGCAAAGTGTTACATATTGATAAGTTTATCTCATTACATGAACACACTACAGTTTGTTGTACAAATGCCAATCTATCTTAAATCGAAAGTGTTGTGAATGATGGGCATTATGCAAGACTATGGTTATTAGCTGAACACTTTGGACAAACATTCTGTGCGACAACAAAAGCCCTTTTATTCTTTCTGATGCGGTTTATCCTCAGATAATCTTCCCATATTGCTTTCTAAAAATTGACAGTAACGGCTAAGGCTATGGTAACAATGTATTATATTCTTGAATTCAATCATAGATGGATTAGTATACCATCCAAAATATCTGCTACCGTATCTAAAAATAAGCGAAGAGATGCAGGATTCGATCTTTTCATAGCTGAAATATCGAAAAGCTCAGTGAAAATTAAAACATTTTTGTCGTATCTTTCGCATTAGAGGTGGTGCAGACCATTTCTCGCTTACAGTCGGCGACGCAACCTTGCTCGAACTGTCGTTTTGTTGTGGCCTATTGTCGTTCTATCCAGCGTACTTATCCTCATCCTCATCGAGTTCATCGGAGTCGTCGGTATGTAATTGGCACCATGATTTCAATCTATCTGATGAAAATACTGTTCTATAGTGATGTTGAGTACGTTGTGTCTTTCTGCAGAACTTTGCTTACGATAAACGGTTCCTTACATCATGGTTCTAGTTTCCGTCAAGTTTCTGTAGTTGCCGGTTAATTTGCTGCTAGAACTAAATCCCCTTCGGCGTAGATCTCCGGTGTGACATGTTTTGTTTGCATGCATCGTGTTGATACTCCATTGTATTTCGCGTAGATGGCTATCCCAACGAGTGTTATTGTCAGTGGTAGACAACAACATCGACAGAATAGTGCGATTTGTCCGTTCGACATGCCCATTCGCTTGAGGAGTGCGAACAGCATTAAGAATCCGAATCCTTTCAAAGTAAAGGCTGTGCCACGATCTGAAATAACTCGTTCAGGCATACCAACATAACTGGTCACTTTTAATAGCGTGTTGATGACATGTCTAGTTGCGGTGCTAGCTACTGCTTGTACAATAGTGACTCTTGTGAACGCGTCAACAATGACTAAAATGTGTTCATTCCGCTCTGGGGGGAAGTGGTCAATATGAATTTTGGCGAAAGGAATCGGTTTAATGTCACCATAATGATACTGAGCTGCCTGTTGACCATCATAAAGGCACATCCGACACAGGACTTAAAAACAAAGTTTCTTATCCGTGGGAACCATTGTGTTTTCGAGACTCTTATGGCCCAGCTTGTCGTGGCATTTGTGTAAAATGTGATAGTGAAGCCGTGTGGGCACTACACAAAGAAGCTTATCGTCGTACCTTCGATACAGTCGACCCGTTTCGATGACGTAATCTTCGTTTTCTGTTTTTGTTTCTTTTATAATGTTGTATGTTTTTATCCTGCAAGTTTAAACTAAACAACCAATCAGCTTTGTCAATTTTTGTTTGAAGATTTTCATGTCAGCTACATGAAGGTCGAGCGAATAATCGTAAGGTGTTCGACTTACGGTGTCCACGTGTTCCATACGAAAACCTAATCGATCAGTGATTTCAAGCAATCCGTAGTATCAGCTCACGATTCTCCATCATCATTCGTAGAGCGCTACAGTCTGTTATGACTTTAATTTTCTTCCCGTAGACATAATATTTAAACCGTTCAAACGACTCAACCATGGCCTCAAATTCATAACTATGAAACTTTCTTTCGTTTTCGGTCGTTGATCTGCTGAAGTAGGCGATCGGTTGCCATTGGCCATTTTCGTTCTGCAGCAACACACTTGCGAGTCCAATTGCGCTGGCGTCCGAATGAAGTTCATGATCTGCGTTGATACGATAACATACTATCGTTGGTTTTGAAGTTAAACGCCATTTTAATTCATCGAAAGCGTTGTCTTGCTGTTGTGCCCATTTAAACGATGCGTTCTTCTGTAACAGCTTACGTAGTAGCTCTGTTAATATTGAGTATCCAGCAACAAACTTGCGAAAGTAGGCAATGAGACCCAGAAACTTGCGTTTGTCTGTGGCATTCTTAGGCTGTAGATATGATGCTACTGCATTTGTTTTTATTTCGTCAGGACCGCTTGTTATTGTTTCCTTAACAATTCGCATTTGTCGATGTTCAATGTTAGGCCACATGTGCGTAAAAGTAGGCGAAGTAGGCGTGATAATTTTTCACATAATTCATCGAATAAATTGCTACCAATCAAAATATCGTCCATGTATTGTAAATTGAACAAAATTATTGTTTTTAAAAATAAAAATTTATTGTTTTATTTAATGATCATGATAATGATGATAGCTTTATGGAAACAATGATCATGATAATGATTATAATAATATTAGAGAGATAAAAGAGTTTCTTAACTCCTCCCTCCGAAACATCAATCGTTAAGTTCTTTCATTGGTTGAAGTGATAAAATTTCTTCAAAATTGGATTGGTTATGGGATAATTGTAGCATAGCAGGAAGTGGTTTTACATTTAAAATTCCGTAAGAATTATATATTTAATTTCTTATATCTATTGTATCATTTCTTAATCTAACAAGGAATGTGCCATTTAGGGTTTTAACTTCATGGTTAATTGTTACATTGCCATAAAATTTGTTTAATAAAATTAATTCATTAATTCTTTCAATATCTTTAATGTGTTTACTGTTTGTGTAATTACATTCATGGGGTGTATTATACTCTTCACGCAGTTAAGTTTAGCCTGGGATTTTTGGCTTTGTTGGATTTAATGATTATATTAAAATCATCAGCGTATGCTATGAAGTCTATTTCTTTATGGAGACTGAGCGTTGAGCACAATTTGTTGTATGCTATTAAAAAAAGGATGACGGAGAGTGGGGACCCTTGGGGAATCCCATTTTGGAGTGGGAATGGTGATGACTAATTCGATGCAACGCGAACTATAATTTTACGGTTTTTTTTCTGGGGCCGATACCCCACTCTATCAGTTGTTCCACAATGCTATGT
>JBAMAW010002611.1:0-29410 GCA_037043295.1 Amiota minor
TAAACCCGAATTGGTAGTCAGGTATGATTCTGTTCACGTCTAGTATTGGTTGTATTCGGTCAAGTAGGAGACGTTCAAATACTTTAGTAAGGGCAATAGGCTGATTGGTCTGTACGAGGACGCCTTGGTTGGATCTTTGCCCAGTGTGGGTATGGCTATTATTTCAGCAACCTTCCATAAAGATGGGTAGTGCTTTAGTCTTAATATCGCATTGAACAAATTCCTAATAAATACGATTGTCTTCGCAGGGAGCTCTTTGAGTAACTTTCCAGTTATTTGGTCATAACCTGGCGTTTTTCTCTGACAAGTGCGCTTTTCAATACAGTGCCTAACTTCATTGGTTGAAATCATTTTTGTACAGTATTGTGGAGATGGAGTCCTGTTGTACAAATTGGTGTTACTATTAGATTGATTGGTAGTAAAAGCCCTTTCATAATAGTTTCATTTTAAAAAATTATCCTCTGCCTTCGCCAGTGTACGAGATATGAATGTCAAAGGTTTTCTATCCTGTTCAAGTACTGCCACAATTGCGTAGTTGGATGTGTCTGTTGTCAATTGAAATTCCTTACTAAAATCTGGGTATGCAAGAAAAACATCTGGCAAACTAAACTAAATGTTTTTATTTGATTAAATGAATGTAGGGCTTCCTAATCGAGCTGAATTTTAATTTTTCTTGACATGTTCTTGTCTATGCGACCACCTTCACCACGAAGTATGTTGGTTAAAGGTTTGGCTATTTTCTCATAGTCACTTATGAAACGACGGTAGTGACCTGCAAGGCCAAGAAAAGTTTTGATTTCTTTGGGAGTTTGTGGAGTTTTGAAATTCATGATTGCTTCTACTTTTTCTTTCTTTGTTTGGACTCCGTGTTGAGATATAGTGAATCCTAAGGAATCTACTTCTGTTTTAAAAAACTCGCATTTGTCGATTTGAATTTTCATATTGGCTTTTTGTAAAGTCGTGAAGACTGTTTGAAGTGATGGGCATGTTCGTTTTCGTTTTTGCTAAAAACAATGTTGTCATCAATATAGACATACCAAATTTTTCCAACATGATCCCTTAGAATGTCATCTATGGCTCTTTCAAAAATTGATGGGGAATTCTTATATCCCACCATTGACAGCAAAAGCTGTTTTCTCTATGTCGCTTTCCTTCAACTTTATTTGGTCAGCATCGATTTTCTTGGGTACAACCCATACAGGTACATTATACGGTAACCATGAAAGTCTGATAATTCCGTCTCGCAGCAATTCCTGAACTTGATTCTCTACTTCTTGTTTCAGTGATGCTGGGTATGGATGATGTTTACTGTAAACAGGGGTATCTGTTGAAGTTTTTATCTCCCCTACTACTTTGGTGGCATAAGTTAATTTTGGGTCAGAAAAAAGATTTCTAACTGATTTAGTGAGATTGGATGTGCCTTGTTTTTGTCTCTCTCATGTGATTTTACAAACTTTTATAGTACTTACTGCCTGGATTTGTAATTGTTTAATTTGATTTTTTTTTTTATTTTTATTTATAGTTAGGATGTCTGCTTTAACATCTATAGCAGCGTTAAGCTGTTTGAGGGTATAATTACCTAAGATGCCATGTAAGCCATGTAAACCAAAAGATTAATAGACATATGTTGGTTTTTTTTTCTGTCCTCCGACAGAATTTGCATTCTCATTTTCAATAGGATTTCTTACTATGGTAATTTGGATGTAATTTTGGTTTGATCCAGTGTCTATTAAAAATTTAAAAACTTCCGTTCCCCGTTTTACATTGGAAGTAAGGTAGCGAGGAACTGTTTAATCTAAAAAATGTATGTCAGAGGTGTCCATGGGATTTCGGTCTATATCAAAGTTTTCGTAATTGAAATTCATTGTTGAAAATAGGTCTGTAATTTTCCATGTATTGTTTCGTTTACAAGTGGAAAGGTATTCCTGTTATTCACTGTATGTCTTATGCTGTATCTCATCTCTGTCATACTCAAAACCGCAAGGGCGTTTACTAAAATAATTGTATAATTCACGTTTCTAATCCGTGTATTTGAATCTATTTCCATGGGTGTATGTTTTGGTGCAAAAGGTCGTGGAGGTGTATTGTATTGTGTTGCAGAGTTTTAAAGAATTGTGGTTGTGTTGGAAAATTTCGCGGTGGCAATCTTAAGGAATATTGTTGATTTAATGGAGCATTGGGCGAATGGTAAATTTGGTTGGGAGTTACGCCATGTATTGTTTATGTTTATTGTTATTTGTCTATTCTGCATGTATTGACTATTTGCATATCTATAAGCCTATCCCATTTGGGAATTATCCTTTACTCGGATATCCCTAGAGTTCGTATAACTTTGATTTTCTAACAGCTCACATAGATGAAGTGCATGGCTAAGGTCAGTCGGTTCTTTAATTGCCAATAATCAATGTATGTCGCCATTTAGACCTCTTATAAAAGTATCTAACGCTTTATCCCTATACGTTTTAGTTATAGCACGCAGTGCATCTGGGGACTCCTCTTAGCTACCTAACTGATTCATAATCAAGGACAATTGATGATAGACCATGTGATAAAACTCGGTCACCGTTTTGTTGCCTTGATTCAGTACATACAACTGATAATCCAGCGTCTTCAGATTCCTTCTATCCACGTAATGAGCAGTAAGGAATTTTAAAATCGCTATTCAATTTAATGGAGTGTTATATGACTCCAGGGCAGCGTCAGCTTGTCCAACGACTTTGTTCCGAATTGCTAGCGTTATGACATAATATTTGGCCGTATTCTCCAAACCCCCATACATTGTAAGAACTCTTTATTTTTTTGAACACTTTTCTTTCACCCGAAAATTCTTTTATTAGTTTCGTGGTTTCGGGTACTCTATCTTCATAAACCGTATGGTCTATACTAAATGACTGATCTCTCAATATTTCTGCATCTCTCGTAGGAGGCCTAGCGGGATTACTGGATCCTGAACTAAGACTCCTCGAACTATTTCGGCTATAACTTGCTTCATTTCTGAAGTGATTGGAGTGACTGCTAATGTGATTGCGATGTTTGTTAATGAGGTCGATGAGACTGTTGATGTAGTTTTATTTGAGGTTGATGAGTCTTGTCCCCGTTCTGAAATATCTGGCTGTGTGTTTGTGTTTGTTCTATTCAGATAATTAAGCTCTAATGATCTAAATCTAATCTTGTAAATACACGAATCGATGAGTATTCAGACGCAATGGAAGATTAAACCAGAGCGTCCTAGTTCGGTGGCAGGATTGCTGCCTTGACCCGAAGGTAATTTAATGCAAGCAGGCCTCCGAACTTGCCAGCTTTGTTAAGTGTACCGTAATATTTCCTCTACATTACTGCTAAAGGGGAACAGATATACCGCTGAACACTCGGTCGCCATTGCCTCATTTGTGAAAAACGGGGGACACCACAAGAAGGTTGAGGTTAGCAGTCTTGTAGAGAGGTTATAAGAGACACATCAAACACCATGACCACCCATTTTTTCTTTTTTTTTTTCTTTAATTTGTTAAAATTATCGTTTTATTTTGTTAATAAACTATGTTTTTTTTTTTTTTGTTTTTTTATTCTTAAATTAAACTGGTAATCAATTATCTCAATAGAAAAACACAGTTGTAAATTGTATACATATTTACCATTAATGAAACAAAAAAAAAAAAATATTAGATTTACTCTATATGATGTTGTCCCTGTCGAGTCAAAATTTTCTACACCAATTTCATTTGTTCATAAGCGCATTTCAAAATGAAACACAGCTTTAATGTGAACGTCTTTTTCACGAAAATCAAATAAACTATCATTCCTTTTGTGTAGTTGAAAATCACTTGATTCGTCTGTGTTGTGTGTCGGAATGTAAACTTCTAAACAATTTTCTTTGTATTTTGTTAGAAATTAATAAATTTCAAAAATTTAAATGATAACACAACATGTTGATTGATATACAAGTTAAAGACAAACTTGACCAAAAGTGCATGCCAGGTAATCACGGCCCCAATGCATGCACCTTTTGCCACGTGCGCTGCGTCAGCGTATTTCCATCCGTGGGAAAGTTAAAGACGAAGTTGACCAAAAGTGCATGCACATGCGCCCATGTAACCACGGCCCCAATGCATGCACCTTTTGCCACGCGCGCTGCGTCAGCGTATTTTACCATACAGCTTATCCGTGGGAACACATAGTGAAATAGGACACCTTAGCTGCAGCAGAAGCGACGACAACAGAAGAGCTACAACAGCGAAGTGATAGCACCCAGCACCAGTACCTTAAAAAAGCTAGCATGTAGGAAATTAAGTTTAGTTTTTAATCAACTCTTGAATTGAAATGAAACAATAAAATATAAAAAATTGTTTTTTTAAAAAAATAAAATATAATTTAAATTAATTGGTGCCCGAGCAGGGACCCGGAATAATAAAAGAATAACGCGTCGCGATACTCTAGTAATTCATCACGAATTACGCCGCATAGAATTAAAGTAAATTAATTCGATAAAGTGCCTCCAAAGGAGCCACAGCGCGAGTGCGATTTAGTAAAGATAAAAATAATCTTTACCGCGTTTGAAAAAATTATTGCCGGTCGTACCGCCGACTCTCTGTAGTATCCGTTCGCAGAGAACCACGTCTAAAGTGTTACTAAGGAGCCCCAGTCACCTGTTGCACCACTGTCGTCGCAGGGCGAAAAGGACCAACTTCGAAGGACCATCGTGGGAGATTCGCCGAAATGATTTTATTTTAAGCATAGTGTTTAAGAAGGAAAAGAATATTAAAAAAGAAAAAAGAAAAAGAGAATTAAATCAAAAGTGAACATATCACATTTAATACAAATCAATTTTTAAGAAGAAAGTTTTCCATTTAAAGTACTAATTAATTTTTCTAATATCATTGAAAATAATTCTGATATTTTAACTCTAAAACTAAAGTAAACATACTACATTAAGAAGAAAATTTTCCATTTAAAGTACTAATTAAATTTTTTAATATCAGTGTATTCCTTGAAAATAATTCTGATATTTTAATTTCAAAACTAAAGTGAATATACTATTTACATTTAATACAAATAGATTTTTAAGAAGAAAAATTTCCATTTAAGGTACTAATTAATTTTTTTTTAATACCAGTGTAGAAAATTTTCTATATTCATTGAAAATAATCCTGATATTTTAACCTTAGTAAACATACTAATTAATTTTTTTAATACCATTGAAAATAATTTTCTATATTCATTGAAAATAATTCTGACATTTTAACTTTAAAACTGGTTACAAATTTTATACTATTCTAAATATCTCAATCACAGTAGAAATTAAATTTATAAAAATTTTTGCTCAATCACCTTATAAAAACTAATCTAAAAAAGGAATACCCTATTAGTCATCCGAAAAAAAAAAATTGTTTAAGTGGTCCGCATTAAAACGCTATAAACCGAACAATACGCAAGACGAATTGTCCGAAGCTATTAACAGCCTTTCCCTTGGGCCAAGCGCGTCCCACCGCCAGCTACCATATAGCAATGATGTTAGGGCCCGGCCATCAACTACCAAGACTCCAATACTAACCACAGAACTTAAAGATATTATAGTAGGCTTGATCAAAGAAGTTATGGTTAACAATTCGGGAACAGAAAAATTAGAATATGTGCCATTGGTTAAACCCGGTATTAATGAGCAACCCAAAATTCCTGAAGTAGTAAAACTTATTAGAGATTTTTCTGGGGACCGCACCTCTTTTGGTTCCTGGAAAAAGAATGTAGACAGGATCATGAGTATATACGAGGGGGAAGAAAACTCCTATGGCTACTACTTAGTGATACTAGCCATCCGAAACAAAGTAGTTGGTGAAGCCGATACCGTGTTAGAATCTTAAAACACTCCTATGAACTGGAAAGCTATATCTCGGTGCCTCACGGCACGCTGACAAATGAGATCTTAAGACCCTCGAATATCAGCTATTTTATCTGTCCCAGGGACGAGCTACTATTGGCGAGTTCTACCAAACGGTATATTATCAACCTTCACTTATTTTAAATCAAATAAACACTCTAGAAGACTCCCAAGAAAGCATCCAGGCATTAACTGAAAGCTATCGTGGGAAAGCCCTAGATACATTTGTGAGGGGACTAAATGGGGATCTACCTCGCCTCTTGGCCATAAAAGAGCCTAGAGATTTGAGTCACGCACTCCACCTCTGTAAGTTAGTAGAAAATCAGGAACACAGGAATCTGTTCACCTCTAAACTCAAACAACAAGCGCCACCATTAACACCTAAACAACCACTTGGACAGTTGGGCATAAAACAGTCTATGTATAGACCGCACGCTGGTAACCATCTGGGCAATTAGAGAACTTTCGTTCCCCAATTATATCATGCCCCGAATCCCCAAACACCGGTAGGTCAGCAAACCCAAGCTCCGTGGCTATCCCAAGGAGCATTCCAAAGAAATCCGCAAAGCAATTACCCACAACGACAGAATTTCACCGTACCTCCACGTCCTTTCGCCCCAAAACCACAACCTACACCCATACCTATGGAGATTGATCCATCAGTAAGATCGAAAGTCGTTAACTATATGAATAGGCCCAATACAAACCAATTCGTAGGTAAACGTCCGCCACCGTCACAGAGCATAGGACCGGCGCATAAGTTCCAGAGGCAATATCATATTACCATTCGAAACATGGATCAACCACAAGAAGAATCGATTATAGAAGCACCATACGAACCAGGGGAAAATGAACAGGAATATTTTGACCAAGTTCAATTAGAGGAACTATAGTGAACAGTCAGAGCAGCTCACGCAAGGAAATGGATATGAACCAGATTTAGAAACTGTCGATGCTACCGATGTTTATTTTTTAGGCTAAATCGTTCCTCACTGCCATATTTTCAATGCAGATTGAGGGACGGTACAACTCTTAGATTTTTGATTGACACTGGGTCCAACCAAAATTATATTCAGTCCGATTTAGTCCGTAAACCCAAATTAAATAAAAACTATTTTTTTTGCTAATTCTATAGGAGGCCAAGTAAAAGTAACTCATCATACCTATTTATTATTATTATTTGAACGAAACGACATGCCTGTCAAATTTTTCCTTCTTCCAACCTTAAAAACATTTAATGGTATCCTGGGTAATGATACCCTAAAGAAATTGAACGCTGTCATCGATGTTAAAAACGACGTTCTGATATTGAATGGAAACTATAGGATTAGAATAAGGCAGCTCGCCACTACAGCCATTAATAAGGTTGTGGTAAGATCAGACCACATGACGAACAATCAAAAGACAATCATGGAACAATTGACCAAAGTTCATTCTGATTTGTACGCAGAACCAGACGAAAAACTTACTTACACAACGAAAGTTGTAGGTGAGATAAGAACCTCATCGGATACGCCGGTGTATAGTAGACACTATCCATATCCTACCTCATTGAGGGCTGAAGTAGAGAAACAGATAAACCAATTACTAAGGGACGGCATCATACGACCTTCACGGTCACCCTATAATTCACCAACATGGATAGTGCCCAAGAAAAATGACGCCTCAGGCGAAAGAAAGTATAGATTGGTGATTGACTATCGCAAACTTAATACGGTCACCATTTCAAACCGATACCCGATTCCGGAGATAGGAGAAATCATTGCACAACTGGGAGAGAATAGGTTTTTCTCAGTGCTAGACCTGAAGAGTGGGTTTCATCAAATACCCCTTAAGAAAGGGGATATAGAGAAAACAGCATTTTCCATTAACGGCGGAAAATTCGAGTTCACAAGATTAGCATTTGGATTAAAAAATTCCCCGTCAATTTTCCAAAGGGCCTTAGATGACATTCTAAGGGACCATGTTGGAAAAATATGCTACGTCTATATAGACGACATTATAGTTTTCAGTAAGTCTGAAGATAAACATGCAAGGGACCTAAGCAAAGTTTTCTCAACCTTAGCTAAGGCAAACATGAAGATACAGATCGACAAATGTGAGTTTTTCAAAAACGAAGTCAATTTCATAGGTTTCACAGTCTCTATAAATGGTGTTAAGACCAATTCCGAAAAGGTGAAGGCCATACAAAAATTCCCAGAACCCAAGACATTAAAGGATTTGAGATCCTTTTTGGGACTTTCAAGCTATTACAGAAGGTTTATTCGCGATTACGCCCGAATCGCCAAGCCTCTCACGACTTTACTTAGAGGAGAAAATGGCAGATCTTCAAAAAATGCATCCAATAAAGTAAAAATTACACTTGACCATAATGCCTTAGAAGCATTCCATAAAATTAAAAGAACTCTCGCCTCACAAGATGTTATACTTGCATACCCCGACTTTAATAAAGAATTTCACTTAACTACAGACGCTTCAAACTTCGCCATTGGCGCTGTCCTCGAACAAAATGGTAGACCTATCACTTTTATTTCACGCACACTCTCTAAGATTATATATATATCTTGATTTCTTTGAATCTGATTCGAGACATATTCTTAGTAACAAATGGTAAGAGCTTATCTTCATTCATTTTCCAATACATATGCTCCCTGGGCATTGAATGATAGCAGCTAAACAACAAAATGCCCAAAAAAGTGTTCAAATCATTTTCGTCGAATGAAAAGCCATGGGCGTTTGCCTGAAATGCGTAGAGCCGTGCCTGCTGAACTACCAAATTTACTACTACACTGTCAAATAAAGTTTCGAAAACTTCAATCGGTAGCTTTCCTTCCAAATCCGCCACTCCTCTCATTCTCCTTATAAAAACTGGTTTGCGGTATTTGAAATTCACAAGCTCTGCGTGACAATTTTGGATCACTTCTGCAAGATATCTTTTTACAGCGCAGCTGTTCAAGTGGAATATTGTCCTCACTATCGCTACTATAAAATACTTCTAATTCACCTGGAATATCTTGCGGCAAAGAAAATATCATCAGCATCTCCTTGTTCCTCATCTGTATCTCGTTCTGGTGGAATATAAGCTCTATCAAAAGAGCCGTGATTTGATGACGTCTCCACAAAATCGAAAGCACTGGCTACGTTTTTAAACTTTCGGCCATAAAATGTTGATATGCCATTTCAATGCAAGAATTCTATGGAAAAAAGTCTTTTTAGCCGTTGTACTCAAGCGAGTTCACTACATTTTGAACTTACCAAGTGTTCTTAAGAAATTGTTTTTTCAATTGAACTCTTTCAAATTAAAAAATATATGTATTTTGTTATGTAGATCAAGTGAACTACTTTTATTTTCGCAATCGATATACATCACATGCAGTCAAATTCACAATGATATACTCAAAATGCGAAAATTGAGCGAAAAGGTATTTGAACGTTAGCGTTATTCGTTATCTCTACTTTGCCCACATATTTACATTTAACACATTGTGCATGATCAAACTGCGGACCTGGCTCTCCTTTAATACAGTTTTGAATTTTAAAGCTATAATAGCTCGTCTTGATTTCACATATGCCGATAAACGGCCTATGTACCTAATATAGCAGGAAATGTCCACTTTGCGACACGGGACGTTGACACTGCTTGAATATTACGATCAAATTGAGGAAAAATTGACTTTGCACATAAACAAAACAAATATGGCGATACAGCCGAATTCGCCAATGGCACATATAGAATAAATGGCTTGCGAGTATTTAACTCCGGCACAAAAAAGTCTCTAAGCGATATTGTATTTGTGGCTCGCCCCACCGACCTGCCGTCAGCTTTGGCTTTGGCGCAGGAAGAGGAAGCAAACCAATAAAAACATCAATTTGCGGCCAGCTGTAAGAGCAAAAGAAAAGGCTCAACGAAATAATCAAAAATCAAAGAATAGGGGTAGAAATAACTGGACAGAACCAGTCAAGTAACACACAACACAACAGAATAAAAATCCGCATTTCACAACAAATGATGGGAACAATAAAAAAAGCTCACTTTAAGAATCACAATCAACAACCAGTGCAGGCCATGGAGGTTGACCCCTCTTTTTCTATCTTTAGGCAACTCATCACTTTTAGGGGCAGTTATAATCAATCCAGCCAGGATCAAGTATGCAGACCTCATCAGAATTTGCAACAGAAACGAGCTGCGGATTCTCATCGCCATACTGGACCAAAGATACAACGCAAAAATCATTTGAGCCAAGAGGATTAAGAGGATCAAACCTCTGAACCTACATCAGAAACATATAGTGTCTAAATTTCAGTTCAATAGTTCAAAAAACAAAAAAGTTTTTCTAATAAGTACCTGAATTCCCTGATCACTAGTGGTCCGATCAAACTGAAATATCAACAGTATAAGTTTCTGATGTACTACCAACCACCCGATTTTCAAGATCGTGGTTTTACTGGATCGTAAGCTGCCTTACAAACCATAATGTTTTTTGTATGAACCCCTCTTTAAGTTTTCGAAAATATTTTAGTTTTATTATTTGTTGCTGATGCCCGGATAGAACTACACATTTTGTAAAAGTTTCAACACCTTAGCTACTACGGTTCATGAGATATGAGCCGAGAACAAACGGACAACGAAGTCTCTGCAATAGGGTTATGTTTGCTACCCTTTGGGTACGGAACCCTAAAAATGATGGGAAAATTGCTGGGAGTCTACCCTTCAACACAAATATCGTCGTTACCATTCCTACCGAAACTGACGCGAAGAAATCAACAATTTATTAAAAGAGGGCATAATTCGACCCTCCAGATCATCCTACATAGTCCCGTTTGGGTTGTAGATAAAAGGGGAACTGATGAGTACGGATGTATAAAGAAAAGACTTGTCATAGACTTTAGAAAGCTTAATGAAACACAGTAGATGATAAATAATATTATTAAACTTGGGAAAGGCAAAATACTTCACAACACTTGATCTAAATATGAATTTTGTAGACTCCCTTTCGGACTGAAGAATGCACCAAGCAGCTTCCAACGTGCTATTGACGATGTACTGAGGGAGCAAAAATGAAAATTCTCTTATGTATATATGTGGACGACGTAATCATATTTTCACAAAACGAAAAAGAACATGTTGGGCACATTTCCTGAGTCCTGAGCAGACTATTTGGGGCAAACATGAGGGTCTCCCGTGAGAAATCTGATTTCTTTTAAAAAGGGGTGGAATACCTAGGTTTTGTCGTATGTGGCGGAGGCATTACGACAAATCCTGACAAAGTAAAGGCAATACGCCACTACCTACTATCAACTACACTAGGTAATGTCAAATCATTTTTGGTTCAGCAAGTTACTTTAGGTGTTTCATCTGACATATTGAAAAACAAAAACGGGTGAGTTAGCGCCAATCAATCCAGAAAAGTAGCTGTGAACAGTGACGAAAGACAAGTTCAAGCTTTTGGCAAATTAAAAGAAGTTCTAGTATCAGAAAAAGTCATGCTACGCTACCCGGATTTTAGAAAGCCGTTCGATCTAATGAGGATCGCTTCTTCCTTCGGTTTGGGGCTGTCCTGTGACAAGACGGAAAACCCCTCACAATGATATCTCGGAGCTTAAAAGCAAAGAAATTGAATTTCGCAACCAACGAACATGAGTTGCTTGCCTTTGCGTATGCACTTAGAAGCATAAGAAACTACTTGTATGGAAAAAAAAATTTTAAGATTTTTACGGACCCTTACCTTTTCGGTTTCAGACAGAAATCCAAACGTTAAGATATAATGCTGGAAAGCTATCATTGATGAGCACAACTCTCAAATTTTTTACAAGCATCGCAAGGAAATTTATGTGGCAAACGCGCTGTCACATCATAACATTCATGCTCTAGAACAAGAACCCCGTTCGGATCTTGCTACAGTGCATAGTGAAAAAATTTTGGTATTGCAGGAGTATGGTGTTAGATATTCCCGACATAGACGAACAAAGGAAAATAAATATCACAGAGCATAACGGCGCTCACAGAGCCGCTCAAGCAAATACAAAACTAATTTTTAGTGGCTATTATTTTCCAAAAATGTCAAAATTGGCAAATGAGATCGTAACAAATTGCAAAATTTGCGCTAAAGCCAAATACGACAGGCACCCATGGAAGCAATAAATGCTTCATGTCGATATTTACTCCACGAATAAGAAGCATTTTAAGATGTGTATAGACAAATCTAGGACAATCGTCGATATTAAAGCACCAATTATTCAATTAATGAATATTTTACCCAATACCAAGAGTCTACTGTGACAATGAGCCGTCATTGAATTGGATAACTATCATTTCTTTATTAATAAATCAGTTCGGTACTGATGTTGCAAATGCGGCTCCACTTCACGGTACTTCAATCGGTCAGGACGAACGTTTCCATAGCACTCTCTCCGAAATTGCGAGATGCCTCAAGCTTCACAAAAAGATCGAAATTACGATCGAGCTTATACTATTGGCCACAGCGGAGTATAATAAACGAATTCACGCCATAACCAATATGAGACCCGTAGGGACAATTCATGCCATATCATTAGATATCAGAAGTGAAATAGTCAAGAGAATTACAAATGCTCAGCAAAAACAGTTGCGACAGAAATAATCCGTCTAGACAGAACAGAGTTTTTGATATTGGTGATGGTGTGTTGGTAAAGGTCAACAAGCGATTAGGTAACAAACTATCACCACTATATGTTGAGGAAAAGATAGAAGCAAATTTAAGAACCACGGTTCTGAATAGAGGGAAAGTGGTCCATAAAGACAATTTAAGGTAAAAGCCATCTTCGATTTTAATATTTTTACTTTTTTATGCTTAGGTTTATGATACTAGTTTTCTTTACGACAACCATGACTCTAGTAAATAATAATTTTCCAAAATCACACATGTTATAGATTTTGGATCCAGACATAGTTCATATGAACACCTTGATGGTAGCCATAACGATGCACCATAGGCATGCGAGAAGCATCAATGCCTTGTGCTCCCTCCTTAAAGTTGTAGCAGGGACCACTGACTTCGTTGACTTTGAAAGAGTCAGATTCGAGCAGAAGCTGCTCATCGAGAGACAGAATAGATAGTTATAAATACCAAAATACAAGAACAAATTAATATTATCATGGAAGAGAGGGAAACAAGCAGACGGATACAGGGCACTTGTATGAGGTTTTATTAGCTAGCAAGTTTAAAAATGTCAATAGCACTTGTGAAGATCGGTGTTGTTAATTCGGTAATTCTAGACAACAATGATATTGAGCCACTAATCAACAATCAATTCACAAATATTTCGGTAACCGAATTAATGGATGTTTCTAGTGTTAAGGTTTTACATTTTATTATAAAATTTCCTAGACCTAAGTTAACTTGCAAGAAAGTAAGCATTTTTTCGGTTCCGCTCGATGGAACCATAATTCACTTCGAAAACAACATCGTCGCAGAATGCGACAGCCGAAGGCAAGTGCCTTAAAGAAATGTAGCTCTGCCGTAACAACGACATTCTGTAGGGAATCACCAAATACAACTCGCATCACCCGACCAAACTGTGTTGAGTCAATAGTTGAAATAAATGATGGTGTCTTCATCATTTATGATGACACAATCGCGGTCAAGGAAGAAGACAAGCCTGCTAGAACCATCACGGGCACGTTCTTGCTCACGTTTGATAACCTGGTCCAACTAAATGCGTCCACTTATACGAATAAAAACAATATCGCAAAAAGGACGCCTGGTACTGCAACATCAACGCTCCTTACCATCACCGACCATGATGCAAAGCTTGCCGTACCTCCACAAAATCAGTATTGAGAACCTGCGGCATATTGGAGAAATGAAGTCAAAAATGATTCAGAACCCAACACTGTCACTCTAGGTACATTTGTCATAATAGCTGTTTGCTATGGAAGTCTGCGGCTCCTGAAACACCGAAGGAAACAACGGCTCAACCACGACATCCAGGTAGTTATCGAGAGCCTGAAGAGGACGGAGGACGTCCCTATCATTAGCGAGGGAGGAGTTAACACAAGCAAAAAAATAAAAATAAAAAATAAATAAAAAAAAAAAATAAGAATAAAATTCCATATTATAAAATCCATAGTGTTTTATTCAGGGGTGCTACAGAAAACTCTAGTATTTCCATGTTGTGCTTGTCTTAAATAATAGGGCTGAGCATATTGAAACATTTAACTAAAATTTGTTATTCTTTTTATTAGTAATATTTTTGATAAAAACCACGGTTCAAACGTGTCAGCCATTAAAGATGCATTAAGAAGGAAATTATTACAATTTACAAATTTTTAAATTGTAAAAGAAAAATTTTAATATTTTCTTCCCGCCAAAAGTAACAATTTGCACGACAGCTCTACTGTGCATAAAATCTATGGTTCTGTGACTACAATATTTTGCAACAAAGATATTACTAAATAAAACATAATAAATATAAAATGTCTGTGGCTCGCTTAATGGCCATTGATTTATTGCGGAGGACTGAATTTAAAAATTTGACTTACATTTTCAAATCCCACCTTTTGCAACATGCCAACGTGACACACATTTTTAATTCATTTTTACTTAAAATGCACAATAAATACGTGATTAATAAACATTTTAAACATAACAACGTTGTTATTAGTTTTATTAATTTAATATACAACACAATTTATTGATTTGGTCGATAAAACCAATACTTCGACAAATTCAATATTACATTTAAAATGACTGCATTCCTTTGCTCGATTGGTTTTTTTGACTGAGGGAGGATACAAGATATTTCGTAAAATGATGAATTAATAGTTTAACCAAATGATTTTTTTTTTTTTAAGTAATGCAGATTAATTTGAAAAAGTATAATTTATCCATTCGTAGCAATAGTTTTATTTTAAAAAAAATGTTCTTATGCGACAAATAACTAAGATGGAAAAACTCCCGAAAGTTTTGTGTGGAACCAAAAATCGGAAAACTGGTGGAATTGAGGAGGAAGTGTTTTATGAACCCCTGATTATGTTATACATACACACAGCGTCAAAAGAAAGTGAACACATGAGATTTTTGCATTAAAAGTTTTATAATTGTATATTAATGAATACAAAATAAAAAGTTAGTATGCAGAATTCAAGGCTTATATTTTAGGAGTCGATTTCAATTTAAAGTGTAATCAAAATTAATACACAAACAAAAATAATTCACATTAATTAAAAAAAGTCCAAATTTTACGCGTCAAGAAAAAGTGAACAGTATATACAAAGTGGCAAATATTAAGTTAAAATATTACAGTTTTTTAAATTTTAATATTTTGTATTTTTCCCTTTAGATTGTACAACCGCCTTAAGTCTCCTTGGCATCGATTGGACAAAGTTTTTTTGTCACATCAGGAGAGATTTTGACCCATTCTTCCATTAGACACTTCTTTAGGTCTTCCTTGCTCAAAATCGTCCTCTGCCTGATCTTCCGGTCCAGGTGTTCCCACAAATGCTCAATGGGATTGAGGTCTGGAGATTGTGGCGGATGATCAAATGTCTTAGGGGTCCTTTACAGCAGCCATTCCTTCACAATTCTCGCTGTATGTTTTGGATCGTTATCTTGTTGGAAGATCCAATTGCCCGACAGGCTTAATTTGTCGACACTGGGGGCGACATTGTTTTGTAAAATATTTAAGTAATCCATCTTGTTCATTGTTGATTCAATGAAAACCAGATTCCCGACTCCAGATGCCGCCATACAGCCCCAAACCATAACTGAGCCCCCACCGTGCTTAACTGTGTTGGTTACACAACTTTCTTTAAAGGCTTCATTAGGGGTACGCCATATTTTTGATGTCATTTTGGCATGAATAATTTCAAATTTGCTCTCATCAGTAAAGAGAATGTTTTCCCAAAAAGTTGGAGCCACATTAATGTATTTTTTGGCGAAATCCACACGCTTGCTCTGATTTACCTTTGATATGAATGGCTTCTTGCGGGGTATTCGTCCGTGTAGGCCATTTTTATGAAGGGCTCTCCTGATCGTACTCGCGCTTACTGATTTGTCTGATGTCTGGGTAATATTTTCTGAAATTTTGACTGCACTTGAGGCTGGATTTACCTTTACTTTTCTTACTACAGCTCTAACTTGAGTATCAGTAAGTCGCTTTGGACGCCCAGTTCTCGGCAAATCTTACAACCGACGATGTGTGGCATATTTGTCAATAATTTTTTTTATTGTGCTTGGGCCCCTGCCTATAATTTCGGCAATTTCACGCAAAGATTTGCCTTTCTCTCGTTAATCTAATATGATTTTTCGAGTGCCACTAGATGTTTGCTTTCCCATAGTAAGAATTTTTTTTTTTAATTTTATACACTTTTATTTTAGGAATTCACTCAAAATAACATTTACCATAACAAAGCACGTGAGTAATAATCGTTTTCCTTAAAAAATTTGGTTATTCCCCGAATTATAGAACGAAAAGAAAAATAAAAGTAAAAAGTGTTCACTTTTTTTGACGCGTAAAATTTGGACTTTTTTTAATTAATGTGAATTATTTTTGTTTGTGTATTGATTTTGATTACACTTTAAATTGAAATCGACTCCTAAAATATAAGCCTTGAATTCTGCATACTAACTTTTTATTTTGTATTCATTAATATACAATTATAAAACTTTTAATGCAAAAATCTCATGTGTTCACTTTCTTTTGACGCTGTGTGTACATAGTTCATTACAACAGATAATTCGAAATTGCAAGGGTACAGCACAGCAGACTTCGGGTTAACGTAGTCAAAAAAATGTCCGAATTAATGGATCTTTTATCTTTTCAATCAAGTTTCCCAAACCTATTATCAATCATATACAGCACTTATGCGAAAGCTAAAACGTGTCACTCAATGGTGTCCTGACACAGAATGCACGCAATAATCTTTTGAAAAATGCGCTTTTCACACACGAAATGTCAACGAAACACGCATGTTAAGCCCGGCCTTGTTGTTTTCATGCGCTATTAAATGTAGCATAAGCGCTTAGCAATACTACCGGTTCTTTAAAATCAGCTGCATGCAAAAAATTGCTTCAAGCAGAGTTGCCACGTCGTAAAAATTTCTCTTTTATTTTCATTTTTTTTTTAATGGTTTTGTAAATTTTATATAAAAGAAACATTTTAAAAGCTATTAAAAATCAATATGGGCTTGTTACATTTAAATTTTATTTAATACAATGTGATTTTCAAGCATAAATTATTTTCATGATTATATTTTATTCACACGGCAACTCCGTACTCAATAATGACGTAATAACGTTGCAATCATAAACACCACAAAAATAAACGTAAAGCACCATTAAGTCAGATGAGTTGGCTTTCGAAACACGCTTGCTTTTTAGAACCTGAAAAAAAAGTAGAATGATCAATTATAGTGGCCATAGATATTGAATTATGTTTCGTAATTCAGCTTTGTACGTATGAATTTTCTATATCCGATAACAAACTCGTGTTTCAAGCCAAATATCGAATAACTTTGATATTTCTTTATCGAAACGAGAATCTATTCATGCCACTTAAATACACACACCTAAAGGCCTTTTAGACGGTCATTTCAATCTAAGTCTCAGTCCATGTTATCGCTGCAGAAATCGAAATGGACTGACAAAATGCTTGTTTTATACACGACCAGTTCAAATCTTAGTATTGTCAATCGTTTCAGAGTTTTTGTACAACACTGAACACTGTTTGTTTACATATTGTTTATATTTATCTTTTGAAAAGTGGTAATATAATAACTGATGGATATACTTTAATGAGTTCCACAGTAAAATCGTGGTTCGCCATATCTGCATACATTTTGAGAAGTCAACGACGCCTGTTGCACCTGTTTGATTTGTTCACTTTTATCGATATGGACTGCAAATAAGCTAGGCCATCAGTCCATTTTTTATTATGGTTTTGTTATCGTTTCGGTTATCGGTGGGGCTTCGAGTCGATAATGGACTGAGAGTGAAGTGACCGTCTAAAAGGTCCTGTATTTCACTAACCCAATCATATTGAGTCAAATGTTACGATTCACTGAAAATGGCCACTAAATCAGGGCAAAGAATAGTATAGAAAAAACATTGCTTGATGAAGTTTTGCCAGGTTATAAGAAATGTGTAGCAGCATATTATCGTTAAGTTTTGATTGATACCTATCAAAGGCCTTTTAGACGGTCAACTCAGTCTCAGCGCATTATCGACTCGAAATCTGCAACGATAACCGCAACGATAACCGCAACGATAGCAAAACGATAACAAACTAGTAAGAAAGTTACCTTCGTCTATGCCGAAGATGAAATTTCTTCACGGGACACAGTGAATGTTTTATGGTAGTATTCAAATGGGTGGTTCGATTGGGCTGGTTCCGACAAATGTCCTGTGCCTGTCTTGGAAACTGATAGTGTCCAAGTTTCAGTTCGATAGGACAAAAAACAAAAAAGTTTTTCTAATACGATCCTGAATTCAAATGGGTTGTTTGTTTGGTAGTTATGCCTCCTAAAGGTCCGATTCGGGTGGTTCCGATAAATGTGTTGATAGTGATAGTCACCTAGTTTCAATTTGATTGGTCAAAAAACAATAAAGTTTGTCTAATATGAACATGAATTCAAATGGGATGTTTGTATGGGTGGTATCCCCCTAGTGGGCCGATTCAGGTGGTTCCGACAAAAGTACTGCGTATGGTAAAAATAATGGTCCGTGCAAAATTTCAGCTCTCTAGCGCAAAAACTGAGCAACTAGTTTGCATACATATGGATGGACAGTCGGACATGGTTTAATCAATTCGTCTAATCGAGCTGATCAAGAATATATATACTTTATGTGGTTGTTTTTCGTCTCCTTCTGCCTGTTCCAAACTTCGTGACAAACTCATAATACTATTCACTTCCGTGATGAGTATAAAAATGGACTGATGGCCCAGCTTATTTGTCAGTCCATTTCGATGACATATCGATAAAAGTGAACCAATGCAACAGATGCAACGAGCGTTGTAGACTTCTCAAAATGTATGCAGATATGGCGAACCACGATTTTACTGTGGAACTCATTGAAATATATCCATCAGTTATTATATTACCACTTTTCAAAAGATAAATATAAACAATATGTAAACAAACAGTGTTCAGTGTTGTACAAAAACTCTGAAACGATTGACAATACTAAGATTTGAACTGATCGTGTAAAAACAAGCATTTTGTCAGTCCATTTCGATTTCTGCAGCGATAACATGGACTGAGACTTAGATTGAACTGACCGTCTAAAAGGCCTTATTATTTAATCGACTATCGGACAAGCATCAGTGATAAGTGCTGCCAGCATAGTAAGAATACATTTAGTTATGCTCATAATGATGAAGACCATTGTTGCCAAAACAGAAAGTTGCTGGATCATTGGCAAATGACTCAATTGTTACAATAATTGAGAAAAATTAGGAAGAGAGAAATAAGTGTAAGGTAAATATGTTGTGAAAAGAAAATCCATCTATTTTCTATTGAATGTGAAATTCATAACCAGCGGTTCTTGTATTTAGCAAAACTGTTTTAGATAGTATTTTATTTTTTGTAAGCTATACTGAAATGATTGTTAATTTTATCTCAAAGATTGTAGGTTCATCGCAAACGCCCACAAATGAAAGAAACACGTATATTTTGTCTTTTCAAATGTAGCCAACATAAATAAAGAACAAAGGCTTTTTAATCATAATTAAGTACATAATATATTGAATTTTATGTACGTCGACTGTGGTGCAAATTAAAAAAAAAAAAAAATTTTTTTTTTATATTTTAACTCGATTGTATTTTTGATACAATATTTACTATTTCAATTTTAGTTTAAAAAAACTGGACGGAAGAGGTCAATATACAAAACAAAAAACGAATCGCATCACATATTCATCATTCAAAAAGAATTGGACTATAGTCTCTGGCACAAGACAATGACTGATTCCAAATACTTTACAACCACCAAGAAGGGTGAGATCTTCGAATTGAAATCAGAATTGAACAACGACAAAAAAGAGAAAAAAAAGGAGGCCGTCAAGAAGGTAATTGCAAGTATGACAGTAGGCAAAGATGTATCAGCTTTGTTTCCCGATGTGGTTAATTGTATGCAAACAGATAATCTTGAATTGAAAAAGCTTGTTTACTTGTATTTGATGAATTACGCTAAATCGCAACCTGACATGGCTATAATGGCAGTGAATACTTTCGTTAAGGACTGTGAGGATTCGAATCCATTGATACGTGCACTGGCGGTACGCACAATGGGTTGCATAAGAGTCGATAAAATAACAGAGTATCTGTGTGAACCATTGCGAAAATGCTTAAAAGATGAAGATCCCTATGTACGGAAAACTGCTGCTGTGTGTGTTGCCAAGTTGTATGACATTTCGGCATCAATGGTTGAGGATCAAGGATTTTTGGATCAGTTAAAGGATTTGCTATCCGATTCGAATCCTATGGTGGTAGCAAATGCTGTTGCAGCCCTGAGTGAGATCAATGAAGCAAGTCAATCGGGTCAACCCCTTGTGGAAATGAATTCGGTTACAATTAACAAATTGTTAACTGCGTTAAATGAGTGCACTGAATGGGGTCAGGTTTTCATATTAGACTCTTTGGCTAATTATAGTCCAAAAGATGAGCGTGAAGCGCAATCGATTTGTGAACGTATAACTCCACGTTTGGCTCATGCCAATGCCGCTGTAGTGCTAAGCGCAGTAAAGGTTTTGATGAAATTGCTTGAGATGTTGTCGAGTGACAGTGATTTCTGTGCAACGCTCACAAAGAAGTTGGCACCACCATTAGTGACTTTATTGTCATCCGAACCGGAGGTGCAATATGTAGCATTGCGTAACATTAACTTGATTGTTCAAAAACGTCCCGATATACTTAAACACGAAATGAAAGTATTTTTCGTAAAATACAATGATCCCATCTATGTTAAACTTGAGAAACTTGATATCATGATACGACTTGCGAACCAAAGTAACATTGCCCAAGTGCTGAGCGAGCTAAAGGAATATGCTACTGAAGTGGATGTTGATTTTGTGCGCAAAGCGGTGCGTGCCATTGGTCGATGTGCCATTAAGGTTGAGCCTTCAGCGGAGCGTTGCGTTTCCACATTGCTAGATTTGATACAAACAAAAGTGAACTATGTTGTGCAAGAAGCAATTGTAGTAATTAAGGATATTTTCCGGAAATACCCGAATAAATATGAGAGCATCATAAGTACGCTTTGTGAAAATTTGGATACTTTGGATGAACCAGAGGCACGTGCATCTATGGTTTGGATAATCGGTGAGTACGCTGAACGCATTGATAATGCAGATGAGCTGCTTGATAGTTTCTTGGAGGGCTTCCAAGATGAAAATGCTCAAGTTCAATTGCAATTGTTGACTGCTGTTGTCAAATTATTCTTGAAGCGTCCATCCGATACACAGGAGTTGGTACAGCATGTCCTCTCATTAGCAACACAAGATTCTGATAATCCTGACTTACGGGATCGTGGTTTCATTTACTGGCGTTTATTGTCTACTGATCCGGCTGCAGCAAAAGAGGTTGTGCTCGCTGATAAGCCATTGATTTCGGAAGAAACTGATTTGCTAGAACCAACATTGTTAGATGAACTTATTTGTCATATTAGTTCATTGGCAAGTGTTTATCATAAACCACCTACAGCATTTGTTGAAGGGCGTGGAGCTGGTGTACGCAAATCATTGCCAAATCGCGCTGCTGGCGCTGGATTAACAGTCGAATCAACTGGTGAAGTTAACAATGAGTCTATGGTTATACCGAATCAAGAATCTCTAATTGGTGATTTACTGTCAATGGATATTAATACGCCTTCCATGCCTACTGCAGCACAAGCAACTAGCAATGTTGATTTGCTTGGTAGTGGTCTCGATATATTACTTGGTAGTGGCCCCGCAGAAATAACAGCCACCGGTGTCGGAGCTGCAAATTTACTCGGTGATATATTTGGATTATCGGGTGCTTCACTTACTGTAGGCGTACAAATACCAAAGATTATCTGGTTGCCAGCCGAGAAGGGCAAAGGTTTGGAAATACAAGGCACTTTCTCACGGCGGAATGGTGAAATTTCAATGGATATGACTTTCACCAATAAAGCCATGCAACCCATGAATGGTTTTGCCATTCAACTAAATAAAAATAGCTTTGGTATGATACCATCGGTACCATTGCAAGTTGCCCCATTGCCACCAAATCAAAGCGTTGATGTTACTTTAATTTTGGGGACACATGGACCAGTTCAACGTATGGAACCATTGAATAATCTACAAGTGGCTGTTAAAAATAATATAGATATCTTTTATTTTGCCTGCCTTGTCCACGGTAATGTATTGTTCGCTGAGGATGGCCAACTCGATAAGAGAGTCTTCCTTAATACCTGGAAAGAAATACCAGCTGCTAATGAATTACAATACAGCTTAAGTGGAGTTATTGGTACTACTGATGGAATTGCCTCTATGATGACCACTAATAATGTGTTCACAATTGCTAAACGCAATGTCGAAGGTCAAGATATGCTTTATCAATCATTAAAACTAACTAACAGTATTTGGGTACTGTTGGAATTAAAATTGCAACCCGGGAATCCTGATGCAACGCTTAGTCTTAAATCGCGCTCAGTCGAAGTGGCGCCTATGATCTTTGCCGCATATGAAGCCATCTTACGGTCGCCTTAAACGATATAACCGTAAATCAACCTAATTTAAATATGTTATTGATTAAAAAAATTTTAAAAGTAGATGATAAACATGATTAAACGTTGTTGTGCGCCCAATTACGTCATTATTATTTTTATATTACTAAACCTACAAAATTGTTCTAAGCTTATTTTGCATAGTATATTATTTATATACTATTTATATTTGTATCTTTTGTCATTATTTTTGTCTACATTATTTACCGATCTATGTACATCTAACTTATGATGATTATTCTATTAAAAATTATATGCATGTGCTTGGAAACAATTTTAAAATTTGTTTTTATTTACAATTTCAAAACTAGCCGCTTTTATTCCGTCATTGTCTTCAAGATAATAAGCACAATGCAAACATTAATAAACATAGTTTTTTAACAAAATAGAAAACCGAATTAAAAAAAAAAATATTCTAAAACAAAAACTGCACTAAAAATTAGAAATAATTGCGTATTCTTGTGTCCACAACTTACAATTCTTATTCTACTCAATTTACAACTATTGTTATTTTTAGTCGGGGTTCTATTCTGTTAAAATTTTTGCTTGTTTATCGATTTTTAGTGAATCAAGTTCGATAACTGTGGAGTTCTACATGAATAGGAATAGGTGAACATACACATGTATGAATACATAAAGTCAAACATAGAACCTCATCAGAATCTGCCTTGGTGAAAAGGGGATCAATCTGTATATACCCTTTCCAACAAATAACAATTCTACGAAATCTGTCTTCCGACAATGAATACCACATATAATACACCTCAAGTAGCGGAATTGAAACGTGGGATATACCGTTCAAATAATTTTTGCCATAGTGCATCTCATGATAATTCTAAATGAGACGAGTTGATTTATTCATATCCCTTCGTATGACTATCTGTCTATCCGTCTGTGTTAGACAGCTGCGTGGCTTCGCTCCCAACCGAAGTCCAATGAATGAATTCGAATTGAATTGAATTAAGTGAAAGCAAGACACGAAATGAATGAAATGAATGCGACTGTGTTTTGAGTTCGAAAACCGTCTGCATTCTGTGAAAAGAGTTAGAAAGCCCGCAAAAGCAAACGAGAACTTCGGCATAATGAAGTACCAGTGTTTAACGTGCTCACCTATCTGTGAAGACTTAAGAACACGGTGCCAAGCACATGGATTGAAAAACGTCAATCAACGTCCCCTTCGATATATATCCGCAAATCCCAAATTTAAGTCATATTTATTTTGGTAAATATGACTCTCTCCTTGGTGGGGAGCGAGGCCCATCTTAAACCTCTGCTGCTCTCTGGGTCACAGCACCCGGTTGTATAACGCAACTCCACATCGAATTATTACTCTACCCGCATTTGGGTATCAAACCACAGCCACCACGATACTCCCACAAGGGGGCCGTACCCGCTGGCCAGGACGGAAACAAGTTCCGTGGGCTCTTGACCACCCGTGGTACCAGAAAAAGGCATCTGGTCAGACTTCGTACCCGAGGTACTACCAAATTCGAACTCCAAAAAGTTCATGGGTTGGTGGCCCAAATTTGAACATAGCTCTCTGGAATAGCATGCAGGTTAGTAGCCCACAGATGGCACAGTATAAAGCTATACTTATGGGTACAGCTTCCTCACTGTTGGGAGGGAGGTGTATTCCCACTTCTTCCGCCAATTTAGCATCATTTATGTGATAAAGATCAGGCGAGCATATGTTCCCACTGTCACAATGACTTTAAGCGAAAAGGTAGTAGGCTGAGACCGCTACTATCCAGACGCCCGTGGTACCAGAAAATACCTCTGGTCAGGCAGCGTAACCAAGTTACTACCAGTAGAGCTCCAAGAAGCTCAGGGACTGGTTACCCCGGGGAGAACACCAACCAACCCATATTAACACACACACATATCGGGCAGCCTCAGGCTACAATCGGACGACGTCTCAAAAATACTGCATGTGCAAACCCATTTAATCTCCTAACTCTATACCTATTAGAGAGCACCTCACTAAAATCAAAACCCCCATTAACACTCAAAATACCGAACTCATTCAATTTGTTCTTAATCCACCGCCACACTGACACCAACAATACTGTTCCATTCAGAAACAAAACGCATGGACTCCTGGCCCTTGCGCTCAATTTCCAAACGTGATTGTCCCTCAATCAAAATGAGCAAATCCTCCGCACACAATCCCAACTTAGATAGTCGAACGGACCCATAAAATCCACAAACACACCTAGCACATACTTGGAACTACTTGCCTGAACACAGTCAGATACATAGCCCCAAGCATCCTCGACGCATTTACCCTTTCTAAACCCAAATTGCAAATC
Source organism: Amiota minor (assembly GCA_037043295.1). Taxonomy (NCBI): domain Eukaryota; kingdom Metazoa; phylum Arthropoda; class Insecta; order Diptera; family Drosophilidae; genus Amiota; species Amiota minor. Next base: position 24,906 of record JBAMAW010002611.1, read on the forward strand.
AGACATTTGCTCATTCTCTCTCTCCTGAAGCCTTTCTACCAAAATTCTTTCCAGCACTTTACCAAGTACCGGCAAGAGACTGATGCCCCGAAAAGAACGAGGATTACTCCTAATTCTATCAGGCGACTTCAGAAGCACTATCACCTTAGCACATTTCCACGCCTTGGGAAAATACCCAACCGATACACACTTCCCATATAACGCATTCATGTACTCAGGAATGGCCTTAAAGATGCTTTTGCACATCTCTCCGGTCAATCCAACCATACCAGGTGACTTTCTCGACTTTAACATCGAAAAAGCCACCTCCAATTCACCAGCCTCGAGCGGATCACAAGGATCCTCGACCAAAGGTAAAGTTTCCCCACGATCCGCCCGAGGAAAAAAAGTGCACAACAAAGCATTCATACAATCCCTCCATGTTGTCAAGTGAGTGTCGCCAACACGAAGAGCACACACATTTGTCTGCACACCCTTACATCTAATACAAGCAGGATCCCGAAGAAGGCAAAAACTCGGGATAAGGATGGTCGCAAGCTGCCCGAAGTACAGGAGTGGACCAAAGTTCCCGGCCGGAAAAAACGGGATAAGGGCATCAAATCGAGGCCGGATGCTCTCATCATTTCGGCATCCGCGAATTCGTCCTACGCCGATATATTGAGGTAGATACGAAGCGAGCCAGCGTTAAAGAGCCTAGGAGAAAATGTCAAGGCTGTTCGACGCACCGTTAAAAATGAGTTGGTGCTAGAGCTCAAACGGGTGCCAGAACGAAATGCGTCAGAGTTTCAGACGGCAGTGGAGAAAACTCTAGGCAACGCAGCCAAAGTCTCGGCAAAAACACATACGGTGACGATTCAGCTTAGGGATCTGGATGAGATCACAACTGCGAAAGAAGTGTGTGACGCCCTACACACACAGTTTGAGATACGTCGTCCGGATGAGTCATCGGTGCGCAATATAGGTATTGTACATCGGGGCACACAGACGGTCTATATCGGGTTGCCTGTAGTGGATGCCAACAAGGTGCTGAGTGCGCAACGAGTCCGCATAGGTTGGGTATCTTGCAGAGTACGGGATTGCACCGAGCCAATCAGGTGTTACAAGTGCTGGGGCTACAACCATCAGGCACAAAGTTGTAAAGAAAATGTAGACCGCAGCAACCTATGCAGGAGATGCGGTAAAGAAGGCCATATGGCGGCGTCATGTAAAAGTGAGCCAAAATGTGCGCTTTGTAGTGGAAACCACGCAGCGGGGAGTGCCCATTGTTCGGAGCACCAAAGGGCAGTTAAGGCTAAGAAAACGGGAGGGCGATGAAAATCGCCCAACTTAACCTTAACCACTGTGTGGCAGCCCAGGACTTGCTGCGACAAACGATATTCGAGCAAAGCCTCGACCTTGTCCTAATAAGCGAGCAATATCGCAACTTGAGAGGACATGAGTGGACGTTGGACGCATCTAGTAAATCGGCTATATGGGTCACGAACGGGAGGGCCCCTCAAGGTCGGGCATTGAACCCTCATTCTGGCTTCACATGGATGAAAGTAAACGGCATTTATTTTTTCTCGTGCCATGCCGCCACGAGTCTGGAACTAAACGAGTTTGAACAGCTTATAACGGAGTTGGCTGTGGATGCCAGGACTAGGACACCGACAATCATTGCGGGTGACTTCAATGCTTGGTCTACTATGTGGGGTAGTAGCTCGACGAATCAATGTGGTAGAGTCCTCATGGAATGCCTAGCCACGCTGAACATTGAACTCCTAAATGACGGTCAGCCAACATTCGAAGCTGGTGGTAGAAGTTCGGCCATTGATCTTACATTCGTGCATAGTTCAATTGCACCCCACACGAAATGGAAAATTGGCAGTTTCTACACGAACAGCGACCATCGTGCGATTGTAATCGAGGTGTCGTTACAGCCGAGCGGAAGGCAGTTATCCTTTGCAAAAGTTAAAGGCTGGAGGGACCGACTTTTTGATAGGGACTGCTTTCAACAAATATGGGAAGATGGTACAACCGGTATCGATGAAGCGAATGGCATGGCAGAGAGCATTACAAAGCGCATCTCTTCAGCTTGTGACGCCTCAATGCCCAGGAAAAGGCGGACGCCATTGCGTAAGGCAGCTTACTGGTGGGATGATGAGATCGCTGATCTTAGGAGGCGCTGTAACCAAGCTCGCAGAAAGGCGCAGCGTAGTAGAGCCCATCCTAACTGGGAGCAGCAACGCGAGGCTTTTCGGGCGTTGCGGAACCAGCTAAGTAAAGCCATACGGTCAAGCAAGGGAACGTGCTTCAGGGAGATAAGAGATAGCTGCGACATTGACCCTTGGGGCAAGGCCTATAAGGTGGTGATGAGTTCGGTGAAGGGGCCAAAGCCTGCACAGTCATCAGATCCAGAGTTAATGGCTAAAGTGGTTGCCACTCTCTTCCCTACTCGTGATCCTATAGAGTACACCAACTTATTTATGGACATTGAGGAAGTGCCTGAGGTTACTACTGCGGAGTTATTTAATGCGCTAAGTAAGCAAGGAAATAACAAAGCCCCAGGGCCTGACGGCATCCCTAATATCGCTTTGAAGGCTGCGATGGAAGCGGATCCGGATATCTTCACGAGAGTGTACACCATATGTCTTGCAGAAGGTATTTTTCCCAACATATGGAAAAGACAGAGGCTTGTCCTGTTGCTAAAACCCAACAAGCAACCAGATCATCCATCCGCGTACAGGCCTCTTTGTATGCTTGACACCATGGGTAAAATACTTGAAAGTATTATTGTCAAGCGCCTGCAGGACACAATGGAGACACGAAACGCTTTATCTGATGCGCAGTATGGTTTCCGCCGTGGTAAATCGACTGTTGATGCTATTCAAGCAGTAACAAATATTGCGCGTAGAGCAACTAGTGGAGATAGGTGGAAAGGTGGAAATAAGGAATATTGTGCAGTAGTAACCTTAGACGTTAAAAATGCATTCAACACGGCGAGCTGGCAACATATCATGCAGCCCTTCACAGTATTGGTACACCAAGATACCTGATGCGGATAATTTCCAATTATTTCGCAAGTAGAGTGTTGTTGTACAATACGGACGATGGCGTGAAGCAATACAGAGTCACGTGTGGAACGTGATGTATGATGGGATCCTGGGAATGAGCTTACCTTCTGGAGCAACCCTGATTGGATTCGCTGATGATATCGCTCTTGTGATCGTGGGAAAAGCTATAGAGCGAATACAAGTCCTGTACAGTTTAGCTACAGCCAAAGTCCGGTCCTGGCTTAATCAAGCTCACCTGGAGTTGGCAGCCGAAAAAACGGAAGCGGTCCTCCTGTCCACACGGAAAGTACGAGAGTCTTTCGTGTTTCGTGTAGGGGATCTCTATATAACCTTCCAGCCTTCTATTAGATACCTGGGAGTGTTAATTGATGCTAGGCTGACCTTCAAGGACCACCTGGTCAGTGTGAGCAATAAGGCAGTTAAAGTTGTTGGAGCCTTATCCCGCATAATGGCAAACATAGGTGGGCCCCGAGCAAACAAGCGGAGGCTATTAGCCAGGGTAATCGCCTCTATAATGCTTTACGCAGCGCCAGTATGGGCTGACGCAACATTAAAAAGCTCATATATAGTGGGCATCCGTTCGACGTACCGGCTGAGTGCGCTGCGTGTGGCAAGTGGCTTTCGCACGGTGTCGGATGTGGCGATAGAGGTGATAGCGTCCATGATGCCCATTGATATAATGGCACGTGAGTGGAAACGTATATATAACGCGGATGCTGGTACATCTAAAGATGAAGAGCGTCGGTGCAGCATCCAGGAATGGCAAAGAAGGTGGGATTCGTCTCAAAAAGGACGATGGACTTTCTACTTGATTCCACGAGTGGATGTATGGGTATCACGGTCCCACGGTGAAGTGGACTACTATATGACGCAGATGCTCAGTGGACACGGGTGCTTTAAATACTACCTGCACCGTTTTAAGTATGAGGAGGACCCCTTCTGTCCTGCCTGCGTTGGTATCGCCGAAGATGCCCACCACGTCCTTTTCTGTTGCCCTCGATTTACCGTGGAGAGAGCACGCATTGAAGAGTGTTTTGGCGAACCACCCACAGTTGAAAATTTGGTGCCACATATGTGTCAATCTCCGGAGAAGTGGCAAACAGTGAAATCTGCTATGTTTGCTATAATGAGTACTCTCCGCACGCTGGAACGTGGTAGAGCCGCTGAACGATTGCGTGAACGAAATAATCGTTTGGCATTAGGTGTCCCGGATTGATTTTTTTAGTTCGCTGACGTGTAGGAACGACCTACTGACAAACAGTACACGAGGAGACCCACAAAACATGGGACAGACAGACTTTTGAGCAATGATGCTCCACCTTTTCCCTTCCGACGAAATAATAAAGAACAGTTCCGGGGAGACATTAGGACACGGGGGTAGATTTTAGCGGGTTGAAGTCCCGCACTCGGTTGTAGAACCGGCTGGCTTTCGATGTTTTTCTACCAATTTGA